>ML350502.1:0-16420 GCA_005239505.1 Nicotiana paniculata | reverse complement strand
TATATATATATATATATATATATATATATATATATATATATATATGGATCGGGCAGCACGCCGTAGCGAGATATGTTGGATCGGGCTGCACGCCACATCGAGATATGTTGGATCGGGCTGCACGCCGCAGCGATATTGGGTCGGGCTGCACGCCACAATGATATAGCGCTTGGGCTGTAGGATCCCCTCCGGAGTCTGTACACCCCCAATGAGTTCAGGTACCGACTGAGTGCGAGTGTCGAGTGCCGAGTGTTGAGTGACGAATGATTGGGAGGCATGAGTAGCTGTGAGGTTGCCCGAGGGGCTGATTACGAGTGATTGTGAGGCATGCTGAGGGACTGATTCTGAGTGATGTTATGCCCGAGGGGCGCTTTATTATTCATGCTTTTTCCCGAGTGGCTACTTATGATTCATATCATTTTACACTAAACTTCTTGGACATTTTATTGAAACTGTTGGAAATTACATTTTTTCAAAGGATTTTCACTTAAATCGACTTTTTAAGCGTGATGATTTAACGTATACACTGTTGCGAAGAAAGACTATGCTTATAGTAAATTGATGATTTGACTTTATGTGTTTTTTACTACTCAGACCTGATTTATTTTTATTACTGCTGAGTTGGCGTACTCACATTACTCCCTGCACCTTGTGTGCAGATCCAGGTGCTAGGGCAAAGTGAGCTGTCTATCTGTTCCAGAGACTTCTCGGAGATTTTGCGAGGTAGCTGCACGCGTCCGCAGCCCTATTCTCTCCTGCTTACTATTATAGAGTCTATTTTCCAGACTTGTATATTTTCTGTAGATGCTCATGACCTGTGACTCCGGGGTCTTGGGGTTGTTTTTTAAATATATGGTGTAGCTTTGTCTGTTTAAAAGGTAATTTAAACCTTTACGGGTTATCAGTTTAGAAATGATATAAATGAAAGATTCTTTACGCTGAATGTTAATTTGGCTGGCCTAGTTCCACGATAGGCGTCATCACGACTAGTTTAGATTTTGAGTCGTGACAAAAGGCTATCTCTTCTTTCTTTTTGTCATGATCTATACGACACAAACGAAACGAGCAAATGCACAATTTCCATAAAATACTATATTCGTAGAAATGCTAGAGATGTGTATATTTTTATTCTTCCATGTGTCATATTATTCTATCATCTGTTCATGGGTCTCAGAAATATGTAAATTGGTAGGTTTATTTCATGATATTAACCAGAGGCATAACGGCCTTATGACGTACCGAGTGATTTTATTAACGTAGTTCATATGCTTTTCATGCATTTATACATGTACATTGACCCATGACCAGATGGCGTTATATACGTGTNATATATATATATATATATATATATATATACGGGAAATGTTATGGCATTATATACGCACCACCACCTGATCAGCTGGTATACGTTGATGATTTTGCTCACAGTGGCCGAGATGATATGATGTGATGCCCTTAGAGGCCTGGTGATTTTATGAAACATGTGCCTAGGCACGACATGACATTCATACGCATATTCATGACACTATATTTATTTCATGATTTACGGAGTTGTACAGACTTACAGGTTTAGTCATTTACTCTATAATTATTCCATGTCTGTTATGTACTTATTTATGTTCCTTACATACTCGGTACATTATTTTTACTGACATCCCTTTTGCCTGGACGCTATGTTTCATGGCTGCAGGTCCCGATAGACATGTCCAGAGCCCTCCAAGTAGGCTATCAGCTCATCGGAAGATGTTGGTGCACTCCATTTGCTTCAGATATGCTTGTTTGGTTAGTATGATCTAGACGTGTATTGTTTGGTATGGCGGGACTCTGTCCCGACCTTTATGAAAATCATATATTCTTAGAGGCTTGTAGACAGATGTCATGTACGTAAAAGATTGTATGGCCTTGTCGGCCTATGTTTAGTATACGAGTGGGTATTTTGGTCTTATAGGCCCGTATATTTTATGTATAAGTTGGTATCACATGTTGTATTCTACTTATCTCACGACAGCCTTCTGGCTTAGTTATCTTTGATAGTATGACATCAAAAGATATGTTATGTTGGTACTCGATTGAATAAGGTACCGGGTGCCCGTCGCGGCCCATCGATTTGGATCGTGACAATTCACTCAGAAAACCAAAATGAACCCTCCTGGTAAGTCAAAATAGTAGAAATAGATACCGGGAAAACAGTTAATAGGAGATTGGGGCTATAACTCTCAAGACGACCGGTCGGGTCGTCACAATTGGGTAGAAATAATGTATGAAAATTGTAGATTAGTTGTAAGTAAGTGTATACTGCATAGTTAGTTGTAATTCAATATTATAAAATCAAATGCATTGTGACTAATTCAATATTACATTACATGTCGCAGTTGACTATAATTTTATTGAGGGTAAAAATTGATTATGTAATTTAACCAAATAACTTGTGACTATAATTGTCAAAAATATCGATAAGTTAAAAATGTCTCTCTGCCATTTCTCAGTATTTAAACTAAGTATTGCCATTTGAATAAGTAATAAAGAGCCCTATTTTCAAGTTGGTTACGTGATAGACCTTTAGTCTTTCGGTGCTTATGATGTAGTTTTGATTTCGTTCGCGTTACGAAAAGTAATGCATATTTAAGGAAATCAATTTGTGTTAAGCTGATAGCATAATAAGATAAATATTATTCGTTGAAAGACATTTGTTAAAGAAGAATTCCACGATGCTTAATTGTGTGAATTAGATTTAAATGCCAAGAGGTGTTGTTATGTCAAATATCACCAGTTTCTCAAATTACATGGGGAGGCAACGAGATTTTATCATCATACACGTATGTTTCAACTTTTATACAATATTAAAATAAATAAATAAATATATATATATATATATATATATATATATATATTACTACAACAGAACACAATTTACCTATAATTTTATTACAACTTTATTACTATTTCGTAAGTATATTATATATCATGTCGTCATAATTGAGATATAAACTCCAACCAATATTCTCAATTGTTTGCAATAACAGCCAATCCAAACAAATAATGGTTTTTTAAAACCTAAATTTGATTTCAAAGCTTCAAAGTTTTAAATGGCTGTCAATGGTGGAGAGTCAAAGACCTTCAAAATTTATTGATTGAAAATTTTAATTTGAACACAAATTGTGCAATGTGAAAGGAAATTGCTAAGTTAAAATGATTGAAATCTATTGATGAATTCCATTAAAACTAGATACAATAAGAAAGCATACAAAATAGAGAACATCAAATGAAAAAAAATTGGGGAAAACGGAGAAGGAAAGTAGAGAGTTGAATAGAGAGAGAGTGGTCAAGTATAAATTGATAAGGAAATAACTGTTATTCCTTATTCAATTCCTAATATAAAGGGATACTCATTAAAAAATTTATTTGTACATAATTGATAAATTGTATATGATCAAGTAATTAAATTGAAACTTAAATAGAGAGGATAATAAGATTTCAAATAGTATATAGGAAGGTAAAATCCAATTATAAAACGAGATGAGTCTTATTGAAAATACGGACCAAACTTACAATAGTAATCCCCAAATACAGCGTTGCGGTCGTGGCTCATTAAATCCATAGGGCCAAAACCTTATCCATTTCACATTAAAAGAAAAATATAACCCAATCCCTTAATAATTGAAACCATCTATTTGTTTACTACTATATTCCGAATTTATTACCCAAAACCATGTTATCATAACAAAATTCTTAACGCCAGGTAATATGACAGAAACTAACTAAATGAAAAGAAATTTAAAAAAGATCATTTGCGTAAAATACTCTTTCTCGTTCAGTCTCATAAAAAAGATAAAGATCACTTTTAATGGCTTAAATATAGGACCTTTAAAGAAAATAAGTTGCAAAGAAGACAGCAAAGCTGGCATAAATTTTCTAAGATGGATTAATCCAAAAGAATGACATTTCATTTTTCATGTAACGAAGCACCTTCACTTTGAGACATGTTGTAATGATCCGATCGGTCGTTCCGAGAGCTTTAGCCTGTTTCTCCCATTTTTGCATCATTATATGTGGTTCAGCTTTATTATGTTGTGTCTGATCGGTTGGCTTGGGTTCGAAGTGATTGTTTTGAAAGGAATGAGACACTTAGTCTTTTAAGTTAGTTACTTAGTTGGAAAAGTCAATCGGAAGTTGACTTATGGGTAAATGATCTCGAAATTTGATTTTTATGGCTCAGATACCTTCGTTAGGTGATTTTGGGCTCGGGAGTGTGTTCGGAATGTAATTCGGAAGTCCGTGGTAGAATTAGGCCTGAATTGGTGAAATTGGACATTTGACGATTTCTGGTCGGCAAAGGAAGATTAGATATCGGGGTCGGGATGGAATTTCGGAAGTTGAAATAGGTTCATAATTTCATTTATGATCTGTGTGCAAAATTTTAGGTCATTCGGACATGGTTTGGTATGTTTCGGCATCGTTGGCGGAATTTGGAAGTTTAGAAGTTCATAGGCTTGAATCCGAGAGTAATTTGGTGATTTAATGTTGTTTTGAGTGTTTAATAGGTTCGACTAAGTTCGTGTGATGATATGTGACGTGCTGGTATATTTGGTTGAGGCCCCGCGGGCATCGGATGTGTTTCGGATGGTTAATGGGTTGAATTGGTGAAGCTTAGATTGCTGAAAATCTACTGGTGTAATTCTTCTTGTGTGGTCGCACCTGCGGATGGGGAGCTGCGGGTGCGATGATCGGAGGTGAAGAGGGTCTATCGTAGAGGCAAAAAAAGAGGTTTGGGCATTGAGCGCAGGTGCGGAAGAGGGGATCGCACCAGCGAGCCCGTAGGTGTGAAGGGGCAACCGCAAGTGCGAGTCCGCAGGTGCGAGAAAGTGTCCGTAGGTGTGGAATCCCTGGCAGAAACCTATATAACTTGAACTTTGTGAAATTTTCTTATTTACATGAAGACGAGTTTGGAGCTTTTGGGGTGATTTTTGAAGAGAGATTCAAGGATCATCAGTGCGGTAAATTACTTGAGCATAGTACTCGTGATTATGGTAGTTTGCAGTTGATTAAGCATGTGATTTGTAAAGATTAGGGATGAAATTGAGGGGTTAGGGATTGAAAATTTGAAGGTTTGATTTGGAGATTCAAGGGGTCATATGAGATTGGATTTTGGTGAATTTGATATAGGTAGACTCGTGAGTGAATAAGGATACTACTTTTATAATTTTTGTCGGATTCCGAGACGTGGGCCCAGGGGTCGGGTTTGGCCAATTTCAGGGTTTGTGATGCAATTTGATAATTTTGATATGGGCTTCATTCCTTTAGCATATATTAATAATATAATACTGATTTTTGTTAGATTCGGGGCGATTTGTGGCCGAGTCAAGCGGCAAGGGCATTGCAGAGTAGATTTTTGGCTTGATTAAGGTAAGTAACGCTTCCAAACTTGGTTCGGAGGGTTCCAAACCCTGAATTACGTGTTATGTGCCTAGAATTGGGTGACACACGTGCCAAGTGGTGGGCGGGCGGGCGTGCACCATGAGAATTGCGACCTGGTTCATTCCATTGCACCGTTTAGTGATTCTTTCTTGTTGATATTTGTGCTTCTATCAATGTGATTAATGTAAACATGCTAAAAATCATGCTAAATATTAGGTTAAGGCTTCACGCCAATGGTGTTGAGACCCTAGTGTTCTTCTATTGATGTCATCTCATATGTTTCGTTGGTATTATATACTCAGTCCTGTTTATGAATATCATATGATGTCTCAGTCTCGATTATTGTTGTTTGGCACATTATATCATTGATTCGGGATAGCTCATGCATCATGAGCCTGTGTGAGTGAGACTGGAGAGTGATGACTGAGTGAGGACGAGAGTCTGGTTATGAGTGACAGTTATGGGATCGGGCCGCATGCCGCAGCATGTTATATTGATTTATGCCTGGATTTGGCTTATGATAGTGATTGGGCTGTAGGAGCCCCTCCGGAGACTGTAACACACCCCTAGTGAGCACAGATTATATTTGAGGGATGGATCTTCCCTGGACATGGATCTTGTCTGAAGTATTCATATTTGGACATGGATCTTCTCCATGAGGCTGGATTGGCCTATTTCCTAGGTACTGATCGACCTATGTTAGTGATGTGTATATGTATTCTAGACGGATCTTCGCTGGGCTGTTGAGCCATATACAGTACCGAGTGGTTGTGAGGTGTATCATTATCTGGAGATGGATCTTCTCCATAAGGCTGGAGCCTTCCTCAGCACTGAGTGACTTCTGTCAGATGTGTATATATTCTGGGATGGATCTTCCATGGGCCATGCGAGCCACATACAATACTGGGTGCACGAGTATTTGAGAGTGTGAGCACATTGTGCATTTCGTACAGTTGATGCATTGGCATGTAGAATACGCTGAGTTATGTATGTTAAACTGTTCGGAACTGTACTTATCTTATCTCTTGAATTGTCTAGTTAACTGAAACCATGTCTAAATTTCGGTACATTGATTCTGTTATAAATGTTGAGGTTTTGTCCGTCACTACCTCTCAGCCCATAGTTTGGGCTTGTTAATTATTGAGTTGGTGTACTCACGTTACCCCCTGCACCTTGTGTGCAGATTTAGGTATCGCATGCCACAGTAGTTCCAGTTGACTATTTTGAGGTGGATTATCACTTGTAGAGTGTGAGGTAGCTTCGTGACTATCGCATCCCTGTCTTTCTCCTTCCCTATCTTCCTTTTTGTATTTAGACTATATCCAGAAAATGTTGTCTTGATGAATTTTGAAACCAGTGTAGTATGGCTCATGACTTAGTGACACCAGATGTTGGGACTTATTTTACGGTATTTTAGGTTTTGACTTTATCTTTTATTTCGGATTCTCTGATGAAAGAGGTTAATATTTAAATGTTGTTAGAATAAAAATCGAATTGATTAGCAGTGTAGGATTTCCTAGTTCCACGATAGGCACCATCACAACCGTGTTGGTTTTGGAGTCGTGACAAGTTGGTATCAGAGCCTAGGTTACATAGGTCTCACGAGTCATGAGCAGGTCTGGTAGAGTCTTGAGGATTGGTACAGAGACGTCTGTACTTATCTTCGAGAGGCTGCAGAACCCTTATGAAAAAATCTCACTTTCTTGCATTCTTGTCGTGTGAATCCATTACTTCTGGTAACTAAACTTCTATTGTTTCATTCTCACACAGATGCTGTGGATACGTGCTACCGATCAGGGTGACCAGACACCAGTTGGGATTGTGAGAGGCCGCGGTCGAGGCCGTGGTAGAGGGAGGGGTGCAGACCGCGCAGCGGCCAGGGCAGTACCTATGGACCCTCCAGTTAGTGAAGATCAGGTCCCAACCACAGATGTTTCGGTGGGACCGGCTCAGGAACCGGTTGTGCCTATTGTCATTCCAAGTCTTCAGGAGACCTTGGCTCAGATTTTGAACGCATGCACCAGTCTTTCTCAGCCGGTCGTTGTTTCTACTACAACAGCTACTTCTCAAGTTGAGGGAGGTACTCAGGCTCCCGCCGCTCGTACCCCTGATCATGTTATTCAGGGACTTCAGACACTGGGGGCACCTCCAGCCAGCCGGTTGCACCTGGTCATGACTATGTGATCTTGTCATGCCTGATGACGAGCAGCGTAGATTTGAGATTTTTGGTAGATTTTAGCCTCCGACTTTCAGTGGTGCCGAGGGCGAGGATGCCCATGGTTTCTCAGACAGGTGTTGGAGATTCTACATACAACGGGTATATTGGAGACCAGTGGGGTCTCGTTCACTACTTTGTAGTTTTCAGGAGCTGCCTTTACTTGGTGGGAGGCTTATGAGATGCGTAGGCCCATTGGTGCAGCGCCTCTTACCTAGCAGCAGTTATGCGCCCTCTTTTTGGAGAAGTATGTTCTACAGTCCTGCAGGGAGGAGCTG
Organism: Nicotiana paniculata; assembly: GCA_005239505.1. Lineage (NCBI taxonomy): Eukaryota > Viridiplantae > Streptophyta > Magnoliopsida > Solanales > Solanaceae > Nicotiana > Nicotiana paniculata. The sequence continues at coordinate 8,512 of ML350502.1, read as the reverse complement.
CGTAGGCAGTTCGAGCAATTGCATCAAGATGATATGACTGTGACGCAGTATGAGATGAGATTTTCAGAGCTAGCCCGTCATGCTAATTGGTTGGTCCCTACAGATAGGGAGAGGATCAGGAGGTTCGTGGATGGCCTCTCGTATCAGCTTCAGATTCTTATGACCCGAGAGATGGTGTCTGGTGTTACTTTTCGAGGAGGTGGTTTACATTGCTAGAGAGATTGAGTCAGTTCGTCGCCAGGAGCGAGATGAGAGGGAGTCCAAGAGTCCTCGAAGATCTGGTAGTTTCAGTGGTGTCTCCTCTAGGGGTCATGTTCATCACAACAAAGGTCGTCCATTTAGGCCTGCTAAGCCAGCTCGCCCAGCTCATAATGGCACACCATCGGGGCATGGTCCCCGCAGTTCTCATTAGGGCCACTCATCATTCAATGCCCTTTTAGTCTAGAGTTCATCTAGAGCACCGTCACTTCAGGGCTCTTCCACGCCAGGCTCTTTCACTAGTTATCCAGGTGCTAGGGGTTCCCTTTTATCCCCCACCGCCATTCGCCGAGAGTTGTTTCTTTGAGTGTAGAGATTCGGGTCATATCAAGAGTTTTTGTCCCTGTCTTACGGGAGGCCCATCTCAGTAAGGGAATCAGCCCTCGGCTTCAGCCCCAGTTACTTTACCACCAGCCCAGGTAGCTAGGGGTTGCCCTAGAGGGGAAGGTCGATCCGGTGGTGGTCAGGCCCGATTTTATGCACTTCTAGCCAGACCAGATATTATGGCCTCAGATGCCGTGATCACAAGTATTGTTTCAGTCTATCACTGAGATGCTTCAATTTTATTTGATCCCGGTTCCACATATTCGTTGTTTCATCATTTGTTGCCCATTTTCTGGATATGCCCCGTAAGTGTTTAGTTACATTTGTTCATGTGTTTGCCCATGTGGGCGATACTATTGTTGTGGACCGTGTTTTTCGGTCATGTGTGGTGTCTATTAGGGGTTTGGAGACCCGGGTGGATTTGTTATTGCATAGTATAGTCGACTTCGATGTGGTTTGAAAGGGGAATTATGGATTCTTAGGTAGCATGAACGATCTCAGATGATCAGACAGATGATGTTACTTGTAGATATGGCTCGATGAAGGTGTAAGTTTCGGAAGACTCTCTGTGTAATGATTTATGGATACTTCGTTGGTGTGGCGGCACTCTCCTTGTTGGTCGGCTGCGGGTATTCAAATTTGACCTTGTAACACATACGAATTGTAGGGGTATCCCTCGCGGTATGATCGTGTATTGGGGAAGTATTAGACTTTCAGGCGACGGAGTTGAGATCGGATAGGGTGAATTGTGTGCTCTGAGGGTTTGGAGTCTGGAAACTCGAATGATTAGATGATTTCATAGTGAGGATTGTAGAGGCGTAGCCAAGGTTAGTTAGATGATAGTGTGTGTTGTGATTTAGTAATTGTGGACCTTCGGAGGGTCATTTGCCTATTATGTATGATTGATTTGGGGTTCATTAGTAGGCCCAATGGGGATAGGTGTTTTGCACCGAGTCAGATTGATTGACTCTGTAGTGCTAGTGTGTGGGGCATACCAGTTAGTGGTTGTTGGGTTTATCTTTGTTCTAGAATAATTTAGGAGTTACTCTTCCATGCTACGGGTAGCTACAATTTGTTAGTTTTAGGCACACATGGTGTGATTCTATTGTGGTCTTATAGCGGTATTTGATTAAGGTAAGTATTTGGGTATTGTAGGATTGAGACGTATTGGTTATGTTAATTCGGGTTCGTGTGGCATGGTATCGTCCGATTCTCCGTGGTTATAGTAATACACTTTGAGTACTTGATATCGGGTTTCACGTGGTTATTGATTTTGAGTAAGGCGGAGTGAGGTATATAATTTGGACTAGCGTTCTGGATGGGGTACGCATTGCAACAAAGTATGTTGAGATATGACCCTTGTGTGTTAGATTCATATGTTTTGGGTATGCGGTGTATGGGGAGTTCCTGGCATACGCTGGGGGAGATACCCATCGATCTTGCGGGGCGGTTTCCTTGATTGATGTCATTTATCATGTTTGAGTTCATTTGGGATGTTGCTTATTTGTGCATGGACTGCACAGGTTGTGGCTTTAAGTTGTATTAATGCGTCACATCACTTGAGTGATTGTGGTAGATGAGATGAGGTAGTCGGACCTAGAATGGGTACTATCGGATCTGGTTGCGGTATATTTGGGAGGATATTGATGCTGACCGGCTTGGAAATTTTTGTTATATTTCCTTTCAAAGAGAGAGAGAGTTCCATCACTTGTCGACCCGACAAATGGTTAGGGATTTCTGCGTGTTTCGTTCATCATTGGAAATATATGAAGGTGTTAGAACGGGTCTCTGTTTGATAATAGGTTTATTACTGGCATTGGGTTGCTTGAGCAGCTACTACGATTAGAAATTATCGCTACGAGTGTTTGAGTTAGATGGGATATCATGTGATTTCGTCTTGAGCTATAGCTAGGGTTGGATACAACTTGTTTAGACTTATACAATTTGTGGATGCGTGATTCTGATTTTACAGATAAGTTCAGATGTGAAAATTTGATTCTAAGGCTTATGGGTTAGGTTGGATGAAAAAAATCGAACGTGTTATGTCATCAGATCTATGCGGGGCAGGGTGATGTGGGTTCACCCCCATGTATGTGCGTGGTAAAGTTATTTGGCGATTTGATAGCTTTTGGAACAACTCTTGGAATGTTCGACGATGAACGTTGGTTTAAGAGGGGGAGAATGTAACGACCCGATCGGTCGTTCCGAGAGCTTTAGCCCTGTTTCCCCAATTTCTGCTTCATTATGTGTTGTTCATCTCTATTATGTTGTTTCGGGTCGGTTGGATCGGGTTCGGAGTGATTTTTTTGAAAGGAATGAGACACTTAGTCTCTTAAGTTGGTTATTTAGTTGGAAAAGTCAACCGGAAGTTGACTTACGAGTAAATGATCTCGAAATTTAGTTTTTATGGTTCAGATAGTTTCTTTAGGTGATTTTGTACTTAGGAGTGTGTTCGGAATGTAATTCATAGGTCCGTGGTAGAATTAGGCTTGAATTGGCGAAATTGGATATTTGGCGATTTCCGGTCGGTAATGGAAAATTAGATATCGGGGTCAGAATGGAATTCCGGAAGTTGGAAGAGGTTCATAGTGTCATTTGTGACATGTGTGCAAAATTTTAGGTCATTCGGACATGGTTTGGTATGTTTCAACATCGTTGTAAGAATTTGGAAGTTTAGAAGTTCTTAGGCTTAAATCCGAGGGCACTTTGGTGTATTGATATTGTTTTGAGTGTTACGAAGGTTCGACAAGTTTGTTTGATGATATGTCACGTATTGGTATATTTGTATGAGGCCCCGAGGGCCTCGGGTGTGTTTCACATGGTTAACGGGTTGAGTTGGTGAAGTTTAGTGTAACGACCCGACTGGTCGTCTTGGGCTCTAGCGCGTCGTTCAACGGTTTGAAGTCATGAGCAACTTTGTTTCAGGTATTATGACTTGTAGGTGTAGTCGGAATTGAATGTCAAGAAGTTCGGAGTCAAATTGGAAAGAAAATTCTCATTTCAGAAGCCTTAAGTTGGAAGAATCAACTAAGACTGGAATTTGGAGTAAACGACCTCGGAATCAGGATCTGAAGGTTCCAGCAGGTTCGTATGATGATCTCAAACTGGGGCGTATGTCCGGATCGAGTTTTAGATAACCCGAGAGCGTTTTAGCGTATATTGTGGAAGTTAGCATTTTAGAAGGAATTTCATAAATATGGTTTGAAGTGCATTTCGGTGTTATTGATGTCGTTTTGGGATTCCGAATCTGGGAAGAGCTCCGTATGGTGATTGTGGAGTTGGTTACGCGATCAGAAGTGAATTCGGAGATCTGTAGGTCATTTTCAAGTCATTTGGCTAAAGATAGAAATTTGAAGGTTTTTGAGAAGTTTGACCGAGTGTTTGAATTTTTGATATCGGGTTCGGATTCCAATTCCGAAATTTGGAGCATGTCCATAAGATCGAATATGACTTGTACGCAAAATTTGGGGTCAATCGGACGTGATTTGATAGGTTTCGGCATCGGATAGGTTTCGGCATCGAACGTGATCTGGTGCACCTGATTTGGTGTGACCGCAGGTGCGGTTGCCCAGTCACAGGTGCGAGACCGCTCCTGCGGTCCAGGACTCGCAGGTGCGACCCCCAGATAGGTTGCCCAGTTCTCGCAGGTGTGGGCTTCTTCTCGCAAGTGTGGAGCCGCAGGTGCAGACTCCAGCTTGCAGGTGCGAGCCCGGGCCCTTGTCACATTTTCCGCATGTGCGAGCTATTGCTCGTAGGTGCGAGACCGCAGGTGCGGTCGTCGAGTCGCAGGTGCGGAAACCCCTGTAGGCACTAAGGTCTTTAAGTGCGGGATTATCCCATTTTAACTCCATTGTCTTCCACCATAGACGATTTCTAGAGCTTGGAAAGGAGCCCCACGACCCAGCCACTGAGAGGTAAGTAAATTCTACCCTAAAGTTACTTAATGCATGAATTCCTAGTTGAATTTAACTACCAATTTAGTGAAACATCAAGAATTGGGTAGTAACACAGGGCTTTCGAGAATTTAGAGAATTACCCATGAATTGGCTATGAAATCATACAAAAATCATATACTAATGATCCTTAGGTTATGGTTGAGTGTTTCCTTTGAGAATTTTTGAACTCCGAGAATGCGGGCCCGGGTTGGATTTTGAGATTTCTTCAAGAATGATGAATTTGACTAAATAATAGGGAAATTCCATGCTTTGAGTATAATTTGATATATTTACGTAACATTTGGTTAGCTTCGAGTCCTTTGGGTGTCGAGTTCGGAGTTTCGGGCGCATTATTGACCTGGGGAGTAGGTGTGACGTGAGATGAGTCTCCTTTCTAACCTTGTAAGAGGGAATTGTCCCCGTAGGTGTTTTGAATGCTATGTGTGATATTTGTGGGGGCTACGTACGTACAAAGTGACTAGAGTCCGTACGTAGCAGCTGTTATTATTATGTCAGGGTAGCTAGGCCCACATCATACCTTGTGTTTTTCTTGAAATAAACTATGTGCTTAATGAATTAAATGTTACATGCGGCTTATTTTCCTGAGATCATGGAATTTGATAAATTTTAAAGAATTGTTCATTGAGAAGTAACTTTAAGAAGGAATAATGTGTGTGCATGTGACGGCTTCGCAATTTACATTCCGCGAGCGGAGTGTGATTTCCCCCACTCACATGGGAGCAGACCGTACGCCACGGCGGATTGAAAGATGCACCTATGGTACGGGTCGTTCGATCTGCAGCAGTGCATAGACATGAGTACTTTATGGCAAGGTGCACTTATGGTTCGGGCCGTTCGACCCTCGGCAGTGCCCATATATGATTATCTTATGGCTCAGGCCAGTTTTCCTTTTCCCGTATGCGCATGATTTGTTGTTACTGAATTCATGGATATTGATTTGACAGATATTTGGGGGATGATGAAGTAGTAATTGTTTATTTACTTCCAGTGTTTAATTTGATTTCAGTGCCTTATATATTTGCTGCGTCACTACATTTACATGCCTACCGTTTTCATCATATTCTGTTAAATTATATTGTTGGACCTTAGTGAGTGTCAAGTCGACCTCTCGTCACTACTTCTTCGAGGTTAGGCGGGATACTCATTGGGTACATATATATTTATGTACTCATGCTACGCTTTTGTACTTAATTGTACAGGTTCTGAGGCTGGTGCATCTGGTAGTCAGACCGGAGCTTGATTCTGATTATAGACAGACTTCACGGTGAACTGCTTTCTCCTGGCGATCTCTAGCAGCACCATGGAGTTTCTTTTTCTTATTTCCCGTCTATTTCTTTCAGACAGTGGGACTTTATATTATATCTTTTGTATATTGTGTTAGTATGCCCGTAGGACTTGTGACACTAGTTCCTGGCACTTTAGTATGCACGTAGGACTTGTGACACTAGTTCCGAGCACACACGTGGTAGTTATTATGGATTACGGGTCTGTATATATGTTGGCTCACGCCTCCTCATGACCGCTTTTGATTAAAACTGGCTAATTATCCCTGTCGATTTATGTTTTAAGCTTTAAAAACTAAGTATATGTTGAAATGTTTAATCAAATAAGAAAGAACCCTTAGTAAATTGAGTGTTGGCTTACCTTACCCCGCTATTGGGCGCCATCACGACCTAAGTTAGGATTTTGGGTCGTGACAACATGGTATCAGAGCACTAGGTTCATGTAAGTCTCACGAGTCACAGGAAAACCCAGTTGAGTCTTGCGTTTCTGTACGGAGACGTCCGTACTTATCTTCAGGATGTTATAGGGCGTTAGGAAACCTCTCTTTGTTCTTATTCTATCGTGCAGTCAATGATTTACTAAACTCATTCTTATATTCTCTCACAGATGGTGAGGACGGGTGCATCTGATTTTCCAGACCCAGGAGGGGCCGCCACCCCCGTTGTCCGAGGCCGCGGTAATGACCAGGGGAGGGCACCGGCCCGAGGTAGGGGACGAGGGCGTCCTAGAGATATTCCGGTTCCACCACCAGAGGACCCTATCATAGAGGATCACGACGAGGTGCCCCCAGCAGATCCTGCTCCAGTAGACTTCATGACGCCGCCAGGCTTCCAAGAGGTCAAGGGCCGTATGATGAGATTTATGGACACTATGTTCCAGGCTAGTTTATTTCCAGCAGATCCTGCCGCTTCTCAGGCGGGAGGGAGAGTCCAGACCCCTACTGCTCAGGCTGCAGGCCAGACAGCAGCATTACATCATACCCCGGGTACACTGCCCGTGGGTGGGGTCCAGCCTGTTGCAGCAGCACCTGAGCCCAGACTAGTTGCGGACGGTGAACCGCAAAAGTTATTGGATAGATGGACTCGATTTCACCCTACAGTATTCGGGGGTGAGCAAGGAGAGGATGCCCAGTATTTTGAAGATAGGTGCAGGGTAAGACTACACAACATGAGGATACTAGAGTCCCGTGGAGTGGATTTCACTACCTTCCAGTTGGAGGGCAGAGCTCGTAGGTGCTGGCATTCCTATATTCTCAGCCGGCTAGAAGACTCTCCTCCTGTCACTTGGGAGCAGTTCACGCAGATATTTATGGATAGATATATCCCACCCTCTAAGAGGGAAGAGCTGCGGTATCAGTTTGAGCGGCTAGAGCAGGGACAGATGTCAGTGACATATTAGGAGGCCAGATTTTCAGAGTTGTCTCGCCATGCACTCATGATACTACCTACTGATGCAGAGAGGGTGCGGAGATTTGTGGCTAGGTTGCATCGAGGTATTAGGGCCACCATGGCCCGAGAGGTGGAGATGGGTACTCCTTATCAGCTCGTGGTAGAGATTGCTCGCAGAATCGAGGGGTATCGGTCGAGGATCAGGGAGCAGGGGAAGAAGGACAAGAGGGCTAGATTCTCCGGAGATTTCAGAGGTGCCCCAGCTAGGGGCAGAGGTCAGTTTAGCAGTAGTCATCCCAACAAGCCTTCATATTCAGCACCTCCACCACCTCCCCGAGGTGTTCCAGCGAGGCCTCATTTCAGCGCCATGCCACATCTTTCCTACCATCCTCCAGCCATTCAGAGTTCACCCAGTGGTTATCCCAGTCATCTGAGATATTTCAACCCCTACTTCAGTGTTATGCTAGAGGGCTCACATCGCCCTCCGGCCATTCAGGGTTCTTCTTCAGGGCAGCAGACTATGGTACCTGGGGGTTGTTACGAGTGTGGGGAGCTAGGTCATATGAGGAGGCATTGTCCCAGGTTTTGGGGCAAGGCCGTACAACAGGGTTATCAGCCGATTGGTCCGGCACCAGCAGTCCGGCCACCTAGAGGTAGAGGACAGGTCGGCAGGGGTCGTCCTAGAGGTGGAGGCTAGTCAGGGGGAGGTCAGACAGCTCCTGTTCACTCTGGTGGAGCTCAGTTTTCCGGTACTCCAGCTAGATTCTATGCCATTCCAGCTAGATCATATGCAGTGGCCTCAGACACCGTGATCACAGGTATTATCTCAGTATGTGGTAGAGAGGCTTCGGTATTATTTGATCCAGGATCCACCTATTCATATGTTTCAGCATTATTTGCTCATTTTCTGGATGCTCCTCGCGATTCCTTGTGTTCTACTATATATGTGTCGACTCCCGTGGGCGATTATGTGGTGGTAGATCGGATCTATCGGTCTTGTGTGATCACCTTTGGTGGGTTCGTGACCAGAGCGGACCTTTTATTGCTCAACATGGTTGATTTTGAGGTTATTCATGGATTGTCTATCTCCTTATCATGTTGTGCTAGATTTCCATGCCAAGACAGTTACTTTAGCCATGCCCGAGTCGCCTAGGCTGGAGTGGAGAGGTTCCTCAGTTAGTGCAGCCAGACGGGTTATTTCATTCATGAAGGCTCGACATATGGCCGAGAAGGGTTGTATGGCTGATGCGTGGCTAGAATTCATGATTTTTAGCATTATATACCTTGCATTTTAGGTGTTTT
>ML350500.1:1609-53171 GCA_005239505.1 Nicotiana paniculata | reverse complement strand
ATGAACTCTTTCCAGTTCCAAATTTAATTCTCTTCCACTGCGAAGAGTCACTGCCATCAGCTGCCTTGGGACCTGGTCACTAGGATTTACCTGAGTATCTGCAGGTAAAGTTCCAGGAGGACGATCGTTCACCACCATAGATATCTGGCCCAACTGTACTTCAATATTTTTAATAGATGCATCATGTACATCTACTCTCTCACTTATTTTTGCATTTGACCCAATTACCTGCTGCATCATAGCTTCTAACCTGGCAAACCCATCTTCTTGCCTTCCTCCTTGTTGTTGCTAAGGAGTGTAGTATGATTGTTGCTGATTTTGATGATTATAACCTTGTGGCCTCTGATACGGTGCTGCATTACCTTGTTGTCCCCTGACACCCATATTTCCACTATTCTGCTGTTGGTGCGGTGGTCTATATGGTTGAACTTGCTGACCCCACTTCTGCCCCCCTTGTCTCTGGCTTCCATAATTCAATACATAATTCATATTTTCTGGATAACGAGGGTGATGACATTCTGTATTCCAGTGATTACGAAGTGGTTGACTAATGCAAGATGTGCATAAGCCCCCATTGGTTGTGTCAACAATGTGTACCTGCTGTTTTTGTCCCGATTCTTCCACCTTCTTAGTAAGTATACTCATTTGTGTTATCAAGGTGGCCATGTTCTCTGCAATAGTATTAGATAGATCGAATGACACTGACTGAACTACAGGAGTAATGGGTGCATTCCTTGTTGTCCATCCTGAATTCTGTGCCATTTTATCAAGTAAGCTTTGACTCTGTCTCCACGTTTTGCTCAGGAATGCTCCACCAGCTGAAGCATCAACATTTGCTTTCACAGTATCAGCCAAACCCATGTAGAAACGCTGCCCCAACATTTGCTCAGGAATGCCATGATGTGGACAGATAACCAGCATACTCTTAAATCTTTCCCATGTCTCTTGCAGTGTTTCAACTGGTTTATGTCTGAAGCTCAGGATTTCATCAATTTGTTGAGCCGTCTTGTTGGGTGGATGAAACTTGTTCATGAACTGTTTGACTAACTCCTCCCATGTGGTAATGGAGTTTATAGGGAGTGAGTTAAGCCAAGTCTAGGCATCACCAGTCACTGAGAATGGAAACAACAACAGTTTTATTGCCTCCTGAGTGACGTTTGGCTGCCTTTGAGTTTTGCAAATTGACAGGAAGTTCTTTAAATGCTGCTGGGGGTCTTCAATGTATGACCCTGAGAATAGCCCTTTATTCTGCAATAAGTTCAGCATATTATTTGTAATCTGAAAGGACTCGGCCTGTATATGAGGAACCAATATAGCAGTGGCCAAATTCTCAGCTGTGGGTTGTGCCCAGTCATATAAAGGAGCCTCTGCCCCTCATTGAGCGACTGGGTCTACCACATCATCCCCATGATTGTTCCGGTTATGTGCATCTTCCATGTTTGTTTCAATTTGTTCAATTTGTGGTTGGCGTTTGCTTTTCCGGTTGGTCCGGTTGATGGTCCTAAAAACTTTCTCAGGGTCTGATAAGGCTTCAGTTACTTCACCAGTCCTCGATGAGTTTCTAGGCATGCACCTGCAACACTTAGAAAACGTTAAACTTTCAATGTGAAAACGAAAATTTGAAGAAAATTGACTATATTTCAGAATATTGTATTTCTTCCAACTCAATTGATAATACCGTTAATTCCCTGGCAACGACGCCAAAATTTGATCACGCTCAACTATGTCTTGTAGAAGAGTAACCGGGCGTTGCAAATATAATCCGGGGTATTACGCCCAGAGTCGATCCCACAGGGAATTTACGTATCAATTAAGTCTTTAAAATAATAAACTGTTACTTAATCAATTTTCTCAAGACTTTTGAATATCAAGTGGTGATGTTTACTAAATCTAATAACAAAATAATAAACTAGCAATTAACTAACAATATAGTGTAAACAATGATAATAAAGGTCTAAGGTTATGGTTTCCCCCGTTGGTGAATTCTTCCTCGGATATTTCTTATAGTTTAATTAGTCATCTCTATCAATCATGAACGCTCTATCTATCACAAATCTCTCTCAAGTAATTATGATAATTTAGTAGACGCATTCTCTCAAGTTACGCTAGCTAGATTGCATTACAGTTCACTTTAGATTGCACCCGAGGTATCGTTATCTCTAATCCAACCTCTAAACCCTCGGTTATGACTTTCGTCTATACTCCGGGAGTGATGTTGTTCAAACAACTACCTAAATATGCACTCTCTCTCAAGTAGATACATAATAAATAGGAACAGCTAATTGAGGGCCCTTTCAATCAACTACAACAAGAACGTAGTTGAACAAATAGAGAATAATCAACCAAAATATATTAATATCGCAATAAATTCATCCCCAACGGGTTCTACCAAAACCCTAGATTAAAGAATTTAGCTACTCATGTTCATAAGAATCAAACTCAAACTAAATTGCATAATTGAACTACAAAGTAATGAAACAAAAGATGTAAGCATCAATGTTTTGTCACTTCAATGGTTTTCTCTCCTTGAATCCTTCGAATGCCTTCCGAATCTCCTTAAATTGTGTTTTTGGGGTCTATTTATATGTTTAGGGCGAACCCCAACCGTGTAGGAGACTTCTATTCCAACCGGGAAACACTTAAACTCGTCAAAACTCGGAATTGACCGAAATTGGGCCCTGGCGTTTGGGCCCTGGCGCCTGGCTAACGCCAGGCTAAGGCTGGTGTTTCAGCCCTAACGCCTGGCTAACGCCAGGTAGGGTCAGGCGTTTCAGCCCTAACGCCTGGCTAACGCCAGGCGGGGTCAGGCTTTTGGGCTCTGGCGCCCGGCTATAGCCCGGTGCACTCCTTCTTGCCTCTTGAGCGTATTTTCGATGTATTTGCATCCATTTAACGCGGTTTCCATATCCAATTCACTTACACATGAAATAAACTCCATTAAGCACATAAAAAGTGTGTTTTTATCATTAATGCACATAAAATGTAAGGCATATAACATGTTAAACTATGAATTCTAGCCTCGCATCAAGGAGTACTGATAAATTCTCTTCACAAAGTGCGGATCGCATAATTCTTGTGTGGCCGAAGAAAACAAACTTCAGAGAACTTGTATTTTGGAGGTTTATGGTGTGCGGACCGCACTACTATTGTGCGGCCGCAGGATGACAAGTACGTCCGCACTCACTATTATGCGCCCCACAAAAGATTAGATTTAGAGAGCCATGATCTCAGTTGTGCGGACCACATTATTATTATGCGGCCACAAAAGCCAAAGTGTGGGGGAACTCACAAATGTGCGGTCCACATAAGAATGCTCAAGTCCCAGCCAAAGTGTGCGGCCGCACTAAAAAATGTGCGTCTGCACAATTAGATAAAGTGCGACCGCATTCCACTTTTGTGCGACCGCAGAAGGCCCAGTTGACCAGTCAAGCTCTGAGTGCGGACTGCACTTAGAATTATGTGGCTGCACAACTGATAGTAGCCTATATTATGCATTGTAGACGCAATTCGGACTCTAAATTAATCATACTTTATTGATGTTTAAATGATAAAAGATAACAAAATGCTCTAATTGAGATTTTTATGTTGTACAGGAGCCACTCCGAGCTAGGAGGAATATGAAGAGCGTTTTTGAGTCAATTATGGACATACAAATCCCAATCAAGGATATCCCGGATGAAAAAGAGCAAGAGAAGGCAAAGAAAACAGCGAAAGCCAGGTCCGCGGACCTGGGCGCGATGGAACGCGGTGCAAAACAGAAAGTTCGTGAATGACCGCGACCGCGGTCGAGGAGTTAACAGAGGATGTTTCAAGGGATAAAGTGTAAATTCCTGGGCAATTAACCTAAACCTATAAGAACCCAAAACTCGCCCAAGAGTCAGTTTTAAGCTTGTTTTAGACTCAATTGGAGGCAAGAACAAGTGAGAGGAGATCAAGTCATCTTTAGAGTTTTTCTTTCTTCTTCTTTTTACCATTAATTGTGAATCATGAACCATATTATTGCTTTGTTTTATTTTAGTATGAGTAGCTAAACATTCAGTCTAGGGTTGATGGAACCAATTGTTGGATGAAGTTTTTAATTCTACTCTGATAGAATCGAGACGTGTTTGTCCTATGATTGTTCAACTATGTTTTGTATTGTGATTAATTGAATGAACCCTTGATTAATCGTGTCTAATTGCCTTGTGTTGCTTGAGAAAAAATACTTTGTTAGATTGTTGTTGAACAACACCACTTTTGGGTAATTGAAGAGATTAATTACTTGAATTTAAAAGTGGGTTTAGAAATAATGAACCTTTGGTGGGATAATTCTGAGTTGCATAAATTGTTAGCTAGAGTAGTTCGAAAGAATGCTGCTAGTAAATTATTATAATTGATTGAGAAATGATTACGATAGCCCATAACTCATAATACTCATAGAGTATTACAACGAGATTATAGCTTAAGAGTTAAGAATTAATCCGACAATTGGGAAAATCAATACCCTAGATCTTTCTACCTTTGAATTCATCTTTATTCCTGATTATTGTTAGTTTTCTTATCATTTTACTTTTGATAAATAAATCCCACTGCTTATTGTTAAAAATCTTTCATCCGGAAATTGTCTAAGATTAACCTTATTAAGATTTGTAGTGAATAGGTTCGTTCCCTGTGGATTCAACTCCGGCTTAAACCAGATTATATTTGCAGCGACCTCTTTGTCCTTTTTATAAGGCATAATAGGGCGTGATCAACAACCTCCGCAGGGGCATTTTTATCAGATATTTTCAGCTTAGTATAAATAGAACTTGTTGTCATTTTTAGGTTAAGTTACGTCAGTGTAGAGTACCTAGCCGTTTTTCTTTACTGTTTTGAGTAATATTGTATTAGATTAGCTTCTAAACGTTAGATTTTTTCCCATAATTAATTATTATGCATTCTATCTTAATATCTTCTTTTATTTCTTCATTTTGTATGAGTAGCTAAACCCTTAGCTAGGATTGTGACCCAACCCTAGTATGGGTACTTAATGGGTTATTGATTTAGAGCTTGTTTAATTTTGGGTATATGTTAGTTAGCCTTGTTCTTCCCTAAATTCTAGAAGTAATGGTTGCAAATATTGATTCATGCTTATTTGACCTAGTCTCTAATTGAGAAAGAGAGGCTAAGTCTAGGAAAAATTTGCTAACTAGGAATTGAGGTGAAATCAAGAAATTCATAGCCCCAATTAAAGGGTCGAACCTAGAGATAGTAAGATCCGACTAGAGCATTTATCACTTGCTTTGTGAAATATCTATTTGGACTTGAGAAAGCCAAATTGAAAAAAGTCACTCAAACTACCGAGAGGTATAGAGTGAGTAATTGAGTGTGATTGCTATACTTTACCCCGATCAACCAAACAAGCCTTAAAACTTTAAATCCGTTAGATAACCAACTAGGCGGAAGTCGCAATCCTAGATCCTTTTATCATTTGAAAAATAACCAAAACCAAAAATAGTGTCTCCTAGTTTTATAATTGCAATCAATAGCTTAAAGTAGAAGTAGAAACAACAACCAAGAATGTGGAAGAGTAATCTAGGGCATAACTTATAATTACACTAAATATATACCTAATCCCAATTCTAACTCCCTGTGGAATTGACACTGACTTGCGTTGGATTTTTATTATTGCATCGACCGTTTCACTACTTATATTTGTTGTGTGAGTTTGGGCGAGATCAGTACCTGTAGAATGAGAACGTCCTGCAATATATAGAGTTAGTAAATGAAGAAATAACTAGAGTTCTAATGCTACTCTTCCTTGGTGGAAGAATTCTAGTTGATCTCAATTTCTAACTCCTTTCTTATCTTGAATAGTGTTTTCTTTGAGTAAGGAGTCCTTCTCCTTATCAATTATGCAATTTTTTCGATCAGGAGATATCAATTACACCAAGTTAAGCTTATCTCCTTCACGTGCATCTCACATGTTCGAATTTGTCCGTGTCTATGCACGCAAGGGATGAACCTGATTCATACCTGAGTTTCTTTTGTCAATTTTCAAAACAAACTTTCACTTGGGTCAACATTAATGCTCTATATATTGCTGGCCTTAAATGCTTATAAAAACCATGTCTGCACTTTAGTTAACTGAATAAATAGTTGTATATTAGTTTTCTGAAAAAAGACCTAAGAAAAGATGGACTTCTAATCATTGGAGACAGCTTATTTCTCAAGTAATACCCATAATTAGTTGTCGAACATTATTCAAAGAGACTTGAAGAGACAAAAGATTAAGAAAGAAGTTTGTTTTGCTTTCCCATACACAAAATAATGAAAAGTAGAATCAGCTTGTTGTGCTTCATCAATCCATTGGAGGAAACAAAACTAAAATTATTGAAAATGGATTCCGAAAGAGATTAGGATTATTTAAAGAGTTGAAACACAAGCAAGAATTATAAAAAGAAAGCAAGAGGTGTTTCTGCACTTAGTACTCTTCATTCCTTTAATTTGTTTCTTTTGTATTCCTCAAGACTCAATATTAGAGTTGCAGTCGTGATAATTATGGCTTTAGATATACATGTCTTTCTCTCATTATTCACGACTCAACCCCAATACAGTAGATAATTAAGCCAATAAGTAAATTAGAAAAAAAGAGGAAAAGAAAAGGTATTTTTATTTTCTACCCATTCAACTCCCCCTCCCACCTTACCATTATATATATATCATGGTTTATAGTCCGTTTGGCCAAACATTTAAAATCAGCTTATTTTGAAAGTGTTTTTGATGAGAAGCAGTTTGTGTTTGGCTAATTAATTTGAAAAACTCGTTTGAACAGTAATTAGTGTTTGGCCAAGCTTTTAAAACTGCTTCTAAGTGTATTTTTCTCAAAAGTGCTTTTGGAAAGAAGCTATTTTTTTCTGTTTCTCAAAAACTGCTTCTGCTTCTCCTCAAAAGTACTTTTTTTCCTTCCAAAAGCTTGGCCAAACACCTCAATTTTTGGCGGCACTTTTGGCCCAAAAAAAATACTTTTGACCCAAAAAAAAGCTTAGCCAAATAGGCTATTAATGACAAATTGAGAGAAAAATATATATTAATTAATTATTTAATAAAAATTATATATGTGAAGACATGTATTATATATTTATTTAATAGGTGTAAGCTAAATTTTACCTGTTACCCTAGAGGGTCACTTGGAGAAAAAAAGGCAAAAAGACAAAAAAGAATATATGTATTTGCCCTTTATTCAGTGGTGATGGAGCACTTTGTGGCATGCATAAACTTCATAATGAAAAATTGACCATAGCAACTTCACTACGCTGAGCATGGCTGACAAATCTACATTCTACCCAAAAATTCTGAAAGTATTAGAAAAAGAGTCATCATTCCTGCAGTCTGTAAAAATGTTCCTGGGGCAGTAAGTCAAAAATATATCATACACAAAATAATCATTACTATTTTGTTAGGACGTGAAATATATATTTTTTGAAAATTTAATTATTATTAAATAGTATCAAAGCATGTGTTACTAATCTTCCTCACAATTATTTTCTCTTCCCATATAAATATTTAAGAGATTCTTAATTCAAGAATTGTCCATCTCTATATTTTCGGTGATGATGATACTGTAATTCCTAAATAACATAATACAAAATTCAACCACATTTTTTTCTCCTTGTGATCCAAAGGTCAAAAAAAGGGGACGGTGCATGAGACGAAAAAAATAATAGAATGGAATTTTCCTTGGCTTATTATAACAACTCTTAAAGTCTCATCACTATCCATCTTTTATTGTATGTTTATGCTATTGCCAACAGAAAAAGTTCAAAATCAAAGCTGTTTTGCATTTAAAGCAACCACCTTTATAAACCTTTTTGCCCTTTAATTTGCATCTATATCTTTTTTCTCTTTTTATATGCATCACAGAATACATCTGTGTATTTCTATCATTTTTTTTGTTTTTCACCCGGTGTCCGGTATCCATATTGGAGCCCGATTAAATTCGGATTCATGTCGGGAAGTTCCACGTTGAAGGTAAAGCGCTCTCTAACAAACACGACCTCATTCCCAGGGACTCGAACCCCAAATCTCTGGTTAAAGATGAAGGATTACTTACCACTGCACCACAATCTTTGTTGGTGTGTTTCTATCATTATGTTCTCTTTTCCTCCACTATCAATTGTCATATTACAACAAATAAAACTTTCAATCCACAAGGAACAGATGCGCAGCTAAATAACTATTAGGAAAGTTGTTGAAGGAGTTAGGTATCTATAGTTCATATCATAATGAAACATGGAGTATTCATAATTTCTCATAGTAAAGCCACAAAAATAATTTTTCAAACTTTTACTTTTATTACCCTCCTTGATAGTTGTTGAAGGAGTTAGGTGTCTATAGTTCATATCATTAGATTTTGGATTATTTTTTCAAACAAATCTTGAAAATATTATTTGTTTATGAAATATGATCATGTTTGGGATAAAAAGTTTCAAAAATTTTCAAGTTCCCAAAACTAATTTAGGGTAGTTTTTGGGTGATAATTTTTCTTTACACAAAACTGCAATTTTTCTTCAAATAAAATGCATGTTCAAACACAACTTCAACTTTTAAAAATTATTTTTCTAACATAATTTCAAAAACACTTTTTTTTTTAAGTTTCAATGAATTTTATGCCCAAACGCTGTCTTAAACTGTTTCTCCATAATGTCAACTTAAGTAGTTATTGAAATTGGCACACATGAAATGACCCACACATCCTTAGCTACTTAAAGCTCATATGCCACACAACCCACAAGGAACGCTATTTTGTTGAACGATCATTTTCTCAATAAAAATGCCTTAACATTTCCATGTCAAATCTCGTCCGTCCAGCGTTTGCCAATCATCTCAAGTTTGAACGGTTTAAACGAGTGAGTTGATATCAAGTTTGAACGTACGGTTTGAATTACGTTGAATGTAAATCAATAAACGAGTGATGATTAACCTCCGTTTGGTCATAGATTTTGTCAAGTTTTTTTCAATTTTTTTTAGCAAAACATGTTTGTTAATAGATTTTGTTCATAGTAATTACCTTTGCGATTTTTAACAATTTAAAAAATTACCTGAAACTTTTCTATTTTAAAAAAAGCGCACCAACTATTATGACTCAATTAATCCACACGCTAGTTACAATCATTTTTTTGGGACCGATGAATCTTGTAATATTATTGCAATTTAACAAATTGTAGTAGCTCGTGATAGCGTTATTAGCAGTTGATATTAAAATATTAGGTTATGCTTTTAGGATAGTGTATTATGTAATTCATTATAAAAATAATTTTGTGCCAAACTTATCTATGTTTAGCACTATAATTTTTGATAATGATAATGAATGGCATCGATGGGGGTTCTGCATATACAGAATTAGCAAGTTTGTTTGTTTGGTATTGTTGGATATTTTTGATAGTTTATGGAATAAGTCATTTTAAAAAAAAAAAAATATATTTTTGAAAAATGTTGCGAAAGATCGTGGGGGTTACTAGCACACAATCACACACAAAGCAAACAGAGAAGAAAAATCAACACAAGGATTTAACGAGGTTCCGCTAAGCCTAATCCTCGGGGCAGAAGCAGAGAGAGTTTTCCAGTGTGAATGAGAAGAAAAATACAATACAATATATAAAATTCCTAACTACAACCCATGTATATAGATCCCAAATAATCTTAAACCTATAAGAGAAAGGTTTTCTAGGACAATAGCTTTTCCTTTCATAAATATATTAGGTCAATGGGTTTTCCTAAACCTATAGGGATTATTGGTTTCCTAAAAATACAAGGAAATAATTCAACCACAAAATAACAAATCTTCCCCTTGGCTTGAATTCTCTTCATCAACACGAACAACATTTATCTACTTTGCCCTCAGCCCTCACGAAGGCTCTACCCATAGCACTAATCCTTCTGGATAGCTATAACAGTCAAACGCATCAACCGTCCCTGCAACTGTCAAAGTAAATCCCACAGGATTCATATATCTAAGAAGATTTCCATCAACTACGTTTGCAAACCTTTGCGGTTGGTTGGTCACTCTCTTCTCTCTGTCTGTTGCAATGCTGTATGATTGTTGTCGCGCAAGTGCATCAATATTATCATCTTGATCAATATTTTTCACCTCCTCCACTTCCTCTACATAAGAACTATTGGGCTGAGTTAGTGGAGATTCAATTTCTAGCTGTATGCGGTCACTAACAACATGGTTTGTTTCTGTTATTGCCTTCTTCCTCTGACTGTCCACTGAGGAGATTCATTGAATGTTACATCCCTACTGATAATTTACCCTGGAGTTTTTTGATATGCACCACAAACTATAACCTTTTACTCCAGTTGCATACCCTAGAAATATGCACTTCTTTTCCCTTGGTTCAAGTTTTCCATTCCTCACATGAGCATAAACAGGACAACTAAATATCCTTAAATTTGAATAATCAGCAGGCGAACCAGACCATACCTCAAAAGGAATCAATAGTTGTGGATGGAGATCTGTTGACCAAATAACAATTTGTATTGATTGCTTTAGCCCAAAAATCCTTTCTAACAGATGAGTGTGAAAGTATGCTCTGTGCTTATCACAAAGCATTCTGTTCAAACGTTCTACAATACCATTTTGTTGTGGTGTTCCGAAACAAGTGTAGTGTCTCACTATGCCTTATATGCTGCAGAAGTTATCGAACTCAAAATTGCAAAATTCCAATCCATTGTCAGTTCGAAGACGCTTAAGTTTTCTTTCGGTTTGCCTCTAAACCATCATCTTCCATTTAATAAATGTCGGAAATGCATCATCTTTTGTTTTCAAAAAATACACCTAAACCATCCTTAAGTAGTTATCAATCAAATTCATAAAATACCTAGCACCACTCTTGGAGGGAACTCTATTTGGATCCCACAAGTATGAATGTATATAATCTAACTAGTCTCTGGTCTTGTACTCGGCCTTCTTGCTGAACTTTACCCCTGTCTCTTTACCAAATGCACAATACTCACAAAAATTCAAAACATGATTTTTGTACCCATTCAGCAAATTCTGCTTACTCAACAAAGATAACCCCTTATCACTCGTATGACCAAGTCGTAAGTGCCATAACTGAGACTGATTCAGATCATTTTTTCCAGAAGATATAACATCTTCCCCTTCAACTACACTAGCCTGAAGATGATACAATTTAGAATGTAGTTTACCCTTCATGAGTACCATGGAGCCTTTACACACTTTAAGTATTGCATTCTCGGAACACGCCAACACTCAATGTTTCTGATAATTCCATCGAACATTCTCAATCTGATGTTACCAATCCCCTCTACTAGTAATGGATTGTCATCTCCCATGCAGACAGTCCCACTAATCTGCTTGTAAGTTGTAAACCAATTCTTGTGTGGACATATGTGAAAAGTAGCACCAGAATCAAGAACCCAGGAATTCTGCTCATGACAAGAACTCATGGCACAGACTTCCCCTACATAATCACTATCATCAGAATTATTGCTAGTGTCAACAACATTTGTCGAATTATCTATTTTCTGCTTTCCTCTTTTCACTTTCAACTCAGGAAAATCTCTCTTGTAGTGACCTTGATCCCCGCACTCATAACAGTTCTGCTTCCTTGCTCTAGACCTCGATCTAGCGGTTGACTTTTTCTCTTTAAAGTCCGTTTGTTGTGTTCTTCCTATATTCACAAGATCCTCTCCCTTAATTCTGCTGTCCGGAAAGCTCTTTTTTAATTCTTTAGATTTTAGTGTATTACTAGCATCTTCCAATGAAATACTGTCTTTCCCATATAGCAGCGTATAGACAAAAGTATCATAAGACAGTGGTAAAGAATATAACAGAATCAAGGCCTGATCCTCACTCTCAGTTTTGATATCCATGTTCTTCAGGTCCATTATAATTGAATTAAACTCATCAAGGTGAGTTTTAGCAGGTGTACCTTCGTTCATACGGAGATTTTATAACCTCTTTTTCAGGTAGAGACAATTTGTCAGCGATTTCTTAGAATACAGATCTTCCAGCTTCTTCCATGCCATTGCTGTAGAAGTTTCGTCAGCAAATTCCCGAAGAACGCTATCTGTAACGCTCATGAAGATCGCACTCAAAGCCCTCTCCTTCAGGTCTGTCTTCCATGTCTCTTTCATCTATTTAGGAAAATCCTCGTCAATTGCCTTTCATAACCCTTGTAACACCAGAGACGACTTCATTCTAATCTTCCATAGACTGAAATTAGAACCCCCGTCAAATTTCTCTATTTCGTACTTTGTTGAAGATGATGAAGACATCTTACCCTAGATTATATATAGAAACCCGACCTTGCCCTGATACCAATTGTTGCGAAAGATCGTGGGGTAACTAGCACACAATTACACACAAAGCAAATAAAGAAGAAAAATCAACACAAGGATTTAACGAGGTTCGGCTTAGCCTAATCCTCGGGGCAGAATCAGAGAAGTTTTCCACTATGAATGAGAAGTAAAGAACAATACAATCTTAGAATCCCCAACTACAACTCCTATATATAGATCCCAAATAGTCTCAAACCTATAAGAGAAAGGCTTCCCAATTTGACAAGAACAATAGCTTTTCCTTTCCCAAATCTATTAGGACAATGAGTTTTCCTAAGCCTATAGGAATTATGGGTTTATTAAAAACACAAGGAAATAATTCAAGCCACAAAATAACAAAAAATGATGTCCAAATAGATTTTCGTCTTCAAATCAAATTTCACCCAAATCAGATTTTTTAAAATAAATTTGAAAATTTATTGCTAAACGCTAGCTAACTCGTTCAAAGTTTATTTGGATCAAATTCATCTAACATCGGATTATATAAGGAAGGCGCACTCGTATGCCTTTCGAGGCTTCCCCCTTGTAAATATTCTCAGGTAAGAAAGTAGAACCACACCTTTTTCTGTTGCTGAACATAAACCTACTTTAGATTCACTAAAGCATGTAGATCTACTATATAATTAATTATGAGATAAATACCTAATCCCAATTCTAGGTAGTTGGTAAAATTTAGACCTCCCAGCGCAAGAATTACATGTGAGATCATGCACCCATCAACTTTGTTTCTATTGGCGGGCACTGGAAAGTTACGAGGGAAGTTTGTAACAAGTGAAAAAATATATACTTCCTCCGTTCAGAAATAAGTGTTTCTTAATTTAGTCAAACTAATTTAGTCCAAAATATATAAGTGTTTTTTTTGAATCCAGAAGGCATTAGTTACTATTTTTTCAGATCCACCTTTACTCCCATAGAGCTTTATATTGGTCTGAGTACTTTAATGGTACGACATGGTTAGTGAAAATCATATAATTAATCCCCAACTTATTTGAAATTTTTTAAGAATGGTAGCTCAAAGTAACAATGTAAAACAAGATAAGTAGAATAAGAGCAGAAGAGATAACTTTCTTATTTCATCAAGTGTTCAACTGTATCCCATATCACATTTCATGCCTCTATTTATACTATTACATAGAAGGTTACAAAATGATTGTCTTAAACATGTCATTAACAATTGAGATCACGGGAAAAAATCATGGGGAGGGATTATGGAGGTGTGAGAGTTACAATCATAATAGTGATAAGTAGTGGGAGGTTATTTACATCATGGGTGAAAGTAGTCGGAGTAGTGGACATCCACAATTAATATAGATTTTAGAACACTCCCCCTTGGATGTCAAAAAATAGATCATATGTCTTCTTAAAACCTTACTAAGAAAAACCTTGTGGGAAAAAAATATTAGTGAAGGAAAAAGAGTACACATATCTCTAATACGCTTTATTTGTTGCCTCGTTAAAAACCTTATCAGGAAAATCCAGTGGGATAAAACCTAGGCTAAGGGAGAAAGAGTACAACACGTATCTTACTCACTCCTCATGAAAACATCACTTTATTTCTCGAATACGCCGCATTCCAATCTTCTGTCTCAACTTCTCAAATGTTGACGTTGACAATGCCTTAGTAAATAAATCAGCCAAATTTTCACATGAACGAATTTGTTGAACATTAATTTCACCATTTTGTTGAAGATCATGCGTGAAAAAGAATTTTGGTGAAATGTGCTTTGTTTTGTCTCCTTTGATGTATCCTCCTTTCAGTTGAGCGATGCAAGCAACATTATCTTCATATAGTATAGTTAGATTATCTTTTTTCATAAGAAAATCACACATTTCCTGAATATGATTAGTCATTGATCTCAACCAAACACATTCCCGACTAGCTTCATGAATGACTATTATCTCAGCATGAGACGTGGCATTTATTTTTTGTTTCATTGAATGCCATGATATAACTGTACCTCCATATGTAAACAAATAGCATGTTTGAGATCGGGCTTTCTGACTTGAATTCATTAGAATAAAACATTCCCATATCTATAGTTCCCCGAAGATATCTATATATATGCTTAACACCATTCTGATGTCTTCTTGTTCGAAAGTCGCTGAATCTTGCTAATAAGCTTACTGCAAAAGAAATATCAGGTTGTGTATTGTTGGCAAGATTAATCAGTTCCCCAATAGCACTATGATATGGAGTTTCATCACCAACGAGCTCTTCATCATTTTCTTGAGGCCGAAATGGATCTTTATTTATGTCAAGTGATCTCACAACCATTGGGGTACTCAATGGATGTGCATTATCCATGTAAAAGCGCTTTAAAACCTTTTCAGTGTATGTTTATTGATGGACAAAAATTCCATTTGTTACATGCTCAATTTGTAGGCTAAGACAAAATTTTGTCTTACCAAGATCTTTCATTTCAAATTCTTTTTTCAAACACTCTAGAGCCTTTGGAAGCTCTTTAGAAGTTCCAATGATATTCAAGTCATCAACATACACAGTTATGATGACAAATTCAGATTCAGACATTTTAATAAAGAGTCAAGGGCAAATAGGGTCATTTTTGTACCCGCTAAGACGATTGTACCACATCCTCCCTAATTGCTTTAATCCGTATAAGGATTTCTGAAGCTTTATTGAACAAGTTTCCCTTGAACTTTTTTGTGCTTCAGAAACTTTAAATCCTTCAGGGATTTCTATAAAATTTCATTGTCCAGTGAGCCATATAAGTAGGTTGTGACAACATCCATCAACCGCATATCAAGCTTTTCATGGATTTTCAGATTTATTAAATACTTGAAGGCAATTGCATTTACCACCGGAGAATATGTCTCCTTATAATTAATGCCATGCCTTTACGAAAACCCTTGTGCCATAAGTCGTACTTTATATCTTACGACTTCACCTTTTTCATTTCGTTTTCACACAAAAATCCATTTGTACCCCACTGGCTTGACACCTTTAGGCATTCAGACTATTGGTCCAAAAAATTTACGTTTTCCTAGTGAAGCCAATTCCGCTTGAATTGTATTTTTTCATTTTGGTCAATCATTTCTCTGTCTACATTCATCGACAGATTTTGGCTCAAGATCCTCATCTTGTTGCATTATTTCAACTGCAACATTATATGAAAAATTGTTGTTAACAACGTTGTTTTGGTTTCACCTTTTTCCCGCAGAAACATAACTTATTGAGATCTCTTAATTTTCATCATTTCCAGTTACTAGAACTTCCTGTGAGGTCTAATTACTATGTCTTTATGCTCCTCTTGAGCAATTGCCTCCATATTATGATCAACTTGATCATTTTCTCCTTCCTTTTTTCGGAAATTTTTTATCCTTGGAACCGATTGGTCTACCACGTTTAAGGCGTGGCTTAGGCTCATTTGCATTATCATACTGTCCAGCTAGGACATCAACTCGAATTGGAGAATTTACAGCTGGAATATGCGATTCAATAACCCGTGGAAGGTTAGTAAATGCATATGGCAAGGATTTGCAATATTTTGCATATAAATGATCTTTTGAACTTCTTGTTCACATTGATTTGTACGAGGATCCCAATGAGATAGATATAATACGTTCCAATCTATCTCTTTTTCCAGCTTTTTATTTTCTCCCCCTAATGTTGGAAAAACTGATTCATCAGAATGACAATCAGAAAATTTGGCTGTAAACAAATCTCCTGTCATAGGCTCTAGATATTTAATAATAGAAGGAGATTCATAACCAATATATACTCCCAACCTTCTTTGAGGGCCCATCTTTGTACGTTGCGGTGGAACAATTGGAACATATACCGCACATCCAAAAATTCTTAGATGGGAAATATTTGGCTCCTGACCAAAAGTCAATTGTAATGGAGAGACTTCATGATAACTGGTTGGCCTTATGCGCATAAGTGCTACTGCATAAAAAATAGCACATCCGCACACTGAAAGAGGAAGTTTTGTCCTCATTAGCAATGGTCTAGCTATTAATTGGAGGCGTTTAATCAATGATTCTGCTAGACCATTTTGAGTATGAACATGAGCTACCAGATGCTCAACTTTATTCTAATGGCCATATAATAATCAGTAAAGGCCTGAGATGTAAATTCACCAGCATTATCAAGACCAATTGTCTTAATTGCATAATCTGGAAATTGTGCTCTTAACATTATTATTTGGGCCAACAATTTCCCAAATGCTATATTACGAGTTGACAATAAGCACACATGTGACCATCTTGTAGATGCGTCTATCAAGACCATAAAATACTTGAATGGTCCACATGGAGGGTGTATAGGCTAACATATATCATCCTATATACGTTCCAGAAATGCAGGGGATTCAATCTCAAATTTAGCTGTTGATGGTTTAATAACCAATTTTCCTTGAGAACAAGCAACACAAGAGAGTTCCTTAAATTGGAGAATCTTCTTGTTCTTCAATGTGTTCCCATTTGAATTCTCTATTATTCTGCGCATCATGTTAGAACTGGGATGGCCTAACCGCTCATGTAAAATGATAAAATCAGTAGAAGTAGTAAACCTTTTGTTTACTATGGCATATGACAATCACGCCAATGTTCGTGTGGTACAATCCAGAAGCAAATGTGGGTAATTTTTTTGCACACATTTTCCCCCCTTTTATTATAGTAATATAAAGGTATTCAACCTTTTCTTCATTAGAGGTCTCAACATGATAACCATTTTGGCGAATAACTTTGAAACTCAATAAGTTTCTTTGAGACTTACTACAATACAATGCATTACTAATAGTTAATATCGTTCCTCCAGGTAGTAATAAGGCCGCTCTTCCAGAGCCCTCAATTAACTTTGTACTACTAGATATTGTATTAACATATGCCTTTTTCATAACCAAATAAGAGAAAAAATTCTTCTCTTAATATTGTGTGAGTTGTAGCACTATTCAAAAGGCATAAATCTTCATTACTCATCTTGGATCTAATTGAAGACTGGAAAATTTATTTTCTACATATAAAAAATAAAAGTACACCATGAGAC
Source organism: Nicotiana paniculata (assembly GCA_005239505.1). Taxonomy (NCBI): domain Eukaryota; kingdom Viridiplantae; phylum Streptophyta; class Magnoliopsida; order Solanales; family Solanaceae; genus Nicotiana; species Nicotiana paniculata. Next base: position 35,836 of record ML350500.1, on the reverse strand, counting down.
ATATGAAAAAACTAACAACATTATAAGACAACTTAAGTACTGCTTGAAAATAAAAACAACTTTAGAACGAGACAGAAAAATACTGAAAATAAAAATAACAACATAATTGTGTTCCCCTGTAAGATTATCAAACTTTAGTTTTGATCTCCAAAGAAGTCTTCAACTTCCAAATGAGTAAGATCATCGAGGCCTTCAAAATCATCATCATTCAAAGCAAGATTTGCCTCGACACTGTCATCATTTTTGTTTGAAGGCCCTGCCTCAAAATCATTTTTAAAGGTCAATTGAGACTCCACTGGGGCATTAGCAGAAGATGCTCCAATATTATTTTCCTTTCTTTTAATGGAGTTTTGATAAATCCTGACAAAATGCTCAGGTGCACGACATTCCATTTTCCTATGACCTTTCATGCCACAACGGTGGGAGTTACCGCTTTTGCCTCTTGAATGATTGTTTTGAGAATCCATATTGTTCTCTCGTTTGCGATGACCACCATGATGACGACTATTATATCGTCTCTTACCATTTCCATGCCCACGTACATTCATATGGCCATGATTATTATTCTATCTTTTTCCAGACTTATCACGTCTTGCTGCCATATTCGCTTCAGGAAAGGGAACTGACCCTGTGGGACGGGTTTCGTGATTTTTCAGCAAAAAGGTATTATGTTGCTCATCCACCATAAGGCATGAGACCAATTCAGATTACTTTTTAAAACCCCTTTCATGGTATTGCTGCTGTAATACCATATTCGAGGCATAAAAAGTCGTAAGAGTCTTTTCCAACAAATTCTCTTCATTCATAATATACCCACATAATTTCAATTGGGAAGTTATTCGAAATGCATCAGAGTTATACTCACTTACGATCTTAAAATCTTGCAACTGTAAGTGCATCCACTCATATCGAGCCGTTGGAAATACCGTAGCCTTAAGGTGATCATACCTTTCCTTCAGCCCAGTCCACAACTCAAGTGGATCTTTCATTGTTAAATATTCAACCATCAAACCTTTATCCAAATGATGACGAATGAAAATCATGGCCTTCGCTTTATCATGGCTTGATGCCTCATTACTCTAAGTAATGGTGTCACCAAGGCCTTTAGCGGCTAAGTGAATCTCAGCATCGAGAACACATGATAGATAATTCTTTCCAGAAATGTCAAGTGCCACAAAATCATGCTTTGACAAATTTGACATAGTAAAAACTATCAAAGAAAATAAATGAATAAGAAATCTTAAAAAGAAATAAACAAAAATATTTCCAAAAAGGGTCAATCTGATCATATCCCATAAAAATAATAACATCAAAGTTAATCATCATAAAAATACATGAATTAGTTATGCCGCAATTACAAATATAAACAAATAATTCTTCAAAATAAACAAAAATATTTTTTTTCCCAGAAGCCATTAGTCGTAAGGAAAGAAATCAGGAAGTCATTTGATAGAGTATTAAAATGGTAGGAAAAATTATTTCAACCAATCTTAACTATTCTAACAAACATGTCAACTATTGGCATTAAACATTCAATAAATAATTGTATGTGTCCGGGTACGACTTCAATTTTATGTTTAAAAACTAAACATATTTAGGCATTAAGAATGCACTCAGTATAATTGTCATATTTCCCTTTTACGAGACAACACATAGTTCTAATTGAGTAAATCCAAGAGAAGTAGATTCCACATAAAAGATATGCCTAGCAACAATTTGATAATTTGAACACTAGGTTGTAAATTTATACCTTGCAAGTGGAATTCAATCTTGAGGTTAGAGACTTCGTGCTGATAACATATTAAGAATTGTAGCTCAAAGTAACAATATAAAACAAGATAAGTAGAATAAGAGAAGAAGAGATAACTTTCTTATTTCATCAAGTGTTCAAGTGTATCCCATATCACATTTCATGCCTCTATTTATACTATTACATAGAAGGTTACAAAAGGATTGTTTTAAACATGTTATTAACAATTGAGATCACGAGGGAAGATCATGAGGAGATGTTATGGAGGTGTGAGAGTTACAATCATAATAGTGATAAGTAATGGAAAGTTATTTACATCATGGGTGAAAATAGTGAGAGTAATATACATCCACAATTACTATAGATTTTACAACAAAATTGAAGCTAGTTATTATTGTTGGACTCTTGTTCTAATAAATGATAGTATAAATTCTTTGAAAAATTATAACTAGTCGAATAATCTAATTATCAATGCTATTAAATGACTTTTTTGGAATGTGTGTGGCAAAACCAGAGGAAGTAGTAAGAGGATAAATGAGAAAAGTCTGTTGAGGAGGGATCAAATTAAGGGTGTCTAACGGGTGGGCCGGGCCGGGCCGGTTACATTTTTTTTTGAACCTGACGGGTTGCGGTTACGGGTTCTTACCGGTTAATTGTTAACGGGTTTAACGGGTTGGGGCTTATCCGGGTAAAAACGAACCCGTGCGGGTAGGGGTACTGCCGGGCCGGGTTAACAGTAAATTTTTTTTTTTTTTTTTTGTATTTGTTAGAACTATCGTAAAAATATAAACAAAAAAATAAACTTATAAAAATAGTGTTTGAATAAAGGATACAAATACTTTAAAATTCTTATATTTGAATGTATCATTAAGAATTTACTTATAATTTGCAAGTTCAAAACTTCAAACTTGCAAATAAAAGTTTACATTTAATACTTNCCGGGCCGGTTTAACCGGTAAGTGCACTGTTCACTTTGACCGGGTTGGACCGGTCCGGGTAACCGGTAGAAAAATTATAAACGGACCAACCCCCTCTAACCCCCCTACCCAGCCCACCCGGCCCCCTATGAACCGGGCCGGTCCGGTTCCGGTTTTAACCGGTCTGGGCCGGTCCGGTTACGGGTCAACCCGGCCCGTTTGCCACCCTTAGATCAAATGCAATTTGTTATCATCTTGTGTCTTAACGTTTTTTATTATCCATAATGAGAAATTCTCTTTACATTTGCCAGCAATGAAAGCAGAGCTTCTATCGTACAAGAACTTATTTATGTTGGCAGGTAATGAATGTTTCAATGAGTAAGAATGTACTGTACAGATCAGTTCTGAAACCAGATATGAAGTTATAAATGTTGTCTTATGTTGTATGGTTAGTTAGTTACCTCAATGATTAAGGTAGAACATGTTGGTCCACGCCTTAATTGTTTGTTGCAGTATCGATCACATTAATGTGCCACGCCCCTAAAATTTCATCAAAATCATAAGAAAATCTAACCTTACTTGCTAGGTAAACCAACTAACATATAACACAAGTCAAATCGAAAATCATCAAATAATAATAAGATAAGAATGAGAAATCTATACAACTATCCCAAAGACTGATAGTGCGTCTAGTCATGAGCGTCTAAGATAGGAATACACACTGATATGAAGAAGGATTACATCATCTGTTTGGAATAAATTTAACAGAATTATAAGTCCTAAACTACCATGAACAAGTGGTAGCTTGTATCTAGAAAGCTAGTACATCTTCAATGCTAGCTTTCGTCATCCACAACAACTCAGCTCCAAATCTGCACACAACGTATAAAAGTGTAGTATGAGTACAATCGACCCCATGCACTCAGTAAATATCTTAATAACCTCAGTGAAGTAGTGACAAAGTTTTTAAGTCAACATATACTCACTTTATATATTACATGCAGCGCTACAACATGTATAATAACAGAAAAATATCAAAGGAATGATCAACTAACATCAGATGTCAACAATAAGGTGCATAATTCATGAATAAGGTAATAGGCTGACGTGCCCAAAGCATACTATAAAAAATAAGCTCGTGCTACGTCAAAGATAATATAGAAAGTAGCATCTCCACAGGGGTTGGACTAAATAATGTTCAAGTAATTTTTAGTTAAATGCTATCTAGGATGATTAACACATTGATTGGGAATGATTTTGAACCATAATTCACTACTAAAAGTAAATGACAATTGATCGTGAATAACCGGAGATTAGCAGAATTGATTTGTTATCAGTGTGAGAAATAAGGGCATGACATGATAGGTGCAAGATTGTTATCGTGGAATTGACACTGTTAAATTTCACTCTTAATATTATATTAATTCTCACAAATTCAACATGTTATCATCCTATTATTTTTATTCAAGTTCCTCTCTCGATTAAACCTAAACCATTCAAATAAGCTAATGTAAGAATCTATTGGTAGAAATAATCTAATAGAAACTTCTCATGAGTATTTCTCAATTGTAATTCAAACGATATATAATAGAATTCTTTCGATTACTTCGAAAAGTACCAAAATAAGTTAAAGCATGCACTGCAACAATATTCAATATTATGCTCCTCTTCCGATTAAACACAATAATAAATAAAATCATAACTAGAGTTAAAAATCCTCCAACAAATTCAAGAAATCAAACAATAATCAAATCCATAAATAACAATGAAGTCACCAAATCATGCTAAACACTAAGGTAAAATACTCCATAATCATGGAGGAATTCATCACAAATAGAGATAAAGAATAAGAAAATATCTATAACGACCCGACCGGTCGTTTTGAGCATTTGAACTTTTCTCGGTAGTTTGAGGTCACGAGTTTTCCCGCGTGATGTATTATGTGATGACCCAATAGGTCATCTTATGTTTTAGAACCTAATTTAGTGTTTTGAAGCCTCAAATACCTAATTTTAGCCTTTCTCAATTTGCGTGCACAGTCTGGGTGTTTATCGGAAAGCTTTTATGTTAAAAACTGATAAGAATATGACATGTTTTCCTTAAAACCTATTTGAGTTGACTTTAGTCATAATTTTGAGAAAACAAACTCGGATCCGTATTTTGACGGTCCCGATGAGTTCGTATCGTGATTTGGGACTTAGGCGTATGCCCAAAATTGAATTAGGAAGTCCTTAGCTTGAGTTTTTTTTTTTTTTTTTGAAATTTGAAAGTTTAAGGGCTTAGTGAATCTAAAGGTTTGATCGATGTTTGAATTTGTGGATACCGTATCTGTATTTTGGGTTCGGAACCCGATATAGGTTCATTGCTATATTTATGACTTGTCTGTCAAATTTGGTGTGAAACGGAGTTGGTGTATGATTCGAATTTTCAATTGTTGAAATAGAAGTTTTAAAGTTTTTTTGAAAATTCCTTTTGATTTGGTGCCCAATTCGTAGTTCTAGGTGTTATTTAGGCGATTTGATCGGGCAGGCAAGTCCGTATGATATTTTTAGACTTGTGTGCACATTTGGTTTAGATAGGCTACAAAGTGGGTTGGACTTAGAAAACTCAGTATTTGGTGTCTGATCACACAATTGCGAGATCAATGTTCGTATTTGCGAACATTCCCAAATCCTGATAGGCTCGCATTTGCGAGCAAATTCTTCGCATTGAGGTCGGAATTGGAAGGGTTTGGGTAAAATTAGAAATTTTTGTAAAATGGGGATTCGGACCTCAAATTGAGGTCGGATTCTAAAATAAAATACATGAACAGGATGGGGGGTGAATGGATAATCGGGTTTTGGTTCGGATCTCGGGTTTTATCCAAGCGGGCATGGGAGTGGACTTTTGTTGACTTTTTCAATAATGACCTAAATTGAAATTTTTGCAATCGTGGGTAGTTCCTAAGGATTAATGTGAATCGTTTGGTTGGTAAATTTCTAGATTCTATTAGTTCTGAAGCTTGTTTGAAAGGAAAAGTTGTTGTTGAGCTTTAAGTTGATCTTGGGAGCGAGGTAAGTATCTTGTCTAACTTTGTTAAGGGAATATTTTCTACTATTTGTCATTATTTGCTACATGTGGGGTGATACATATATGAGGTGACGAGCATATATGTATGTGCCAGGGTTAACCATGCTCGGGGGTAAATTATGTTATATATTGTGCCTTATAGATTCACGTGACCTTCTTGCCTTATGACTTACTTGACTCCCAGATACTCAGAACATAGTATTAAATGTTAAAAACTAAGACTTAGCTTATCATAACTTGATCAAATTTGATGGAATTCTGAGAATACATTGATGTGTTTAATTCGGTCATCACTATACATAATCATTAATACATTGCTATGGCCGATATTCTTTAGATACTAGATTCTATACTTGTGTTGTAGATCTTTCGTGGGATTTGGTGAAATACTTGGATAATAAGGTTCTTGGGGGTTTATTGAACTATTGTTGGCTTGAAAAGTTGTGATTGAGATTTATTTGGAATATTCGTTTAAACACTCTCCTTGACGTTATTTATGCTTCGTGCCTTGTTGGTCATTGTTATTCATTTTCTTGGTTAGGAAGAGTGTAAAGCACGAAGGGTTATGCCGTGCCATTGTATGTACATTATCATGTGACGGAAAGTGTAAAGAATGAAGGGTGATGCCGTGCCATATTATTGGGAGTAAAAGCATGAAGTGTGTTGCTGTAACATATCATTTGTGAGCAAAAGCATGAAGGGTGATGCCGTGCCATGTTATGTGAGTGTAAAGCACGAAGGGTGATGCCATGCTATTTCATTTGATATTAAAATCAAGAAGGGTGATGCCATTCCATTGCATTTATATTATCATGATTTTATGTTATTGCGAGCTCATGATACGAAGGGTGTTTCCGTGCAAGTGAGGACGGGGGACATGTATTATGTCGTGATATCCTTTTCTTGTAGATATCTTCATGTCTTTACCTTGAGCTGTTATTTTCATACTTATGGTTCTAATGTGCCTTGTTGTTACTGTTTTGTCTTTGTTCTCTATCTCAATTGTTGTTGTGGTTCCCATGCCTTCTACTTGCTTAACTTGCAAATATCATGCCTACTTCCTGCTGTTATAATTACATCCATGTCATATCTGTTTTATTGCACTTAGTACATGCCTTCTACCATGTTGGTCCTTCATGCTTCTACTTGTTAACTCATAAATATCATGTGATCCCCTCTCATTCGTTATATTTGTATTTATGCCTTCACCATGCTAGTTAGTTGAAGTTACATTCATTTTTATAGTTGTTGTCATTACCTCTATGCTTTATGCCTAGTCTGTTACTGATGCCCTTATGTAAATTTTCGTTCATTATTTCTACTTGCATATTTCCTACTTTGTCATTTTTGTTATCGGCATTTCCGTCATTCGGTTGGTACCGTTTTACGTATTTTTGGCGAGGACACGATAAATGCACGAAGGGTGTTGCCGTGCCGTTGGATTTGATGTCTTGAATATATTTCTCACACTATGAAAGTTTTGAGGTGATTATTGTGGTTCATTGATTCTTGCTTAAAGGAAAAGATTAGTCAAGATATTGGAAACTGGTTAGTTGTGATCTCTTCTAGTATTCTGTTATTGCTTTATACATTTGTTTCGTGTGCTCTATTCTGTTATATTGTAGTATAGTTCTATTGTTAGTTTACATTACATATTTTGTCAGTGAGCATTTTTTAACTAAAATGCCTCGTCACTACTTCGAAGAGGTTAGACAAAATACTTATTGGGTACATGGGGTTGGTTGTACTCATACTATACTTCTACACCTTGCGTGCAGACTTTTGGAGCGGAGCTGCTGGCGATGTCGGGAGCTGACCCTGAATATGTTCGTGCATTCCGGATATAGCTGCCACTTGTCCTTGGTAGCTATAAATTTTGTTAATCTGTTTAAGTAGTTTTCAAACAGACCGTGTAATTATTTGTATCAACTTTGTAAATTCTAAGTCTTTGGAGCTCATGATTTGTACTACCAGTTCTTGGGTAAATTTGTAAATCTCCAGATAATTCTTCACTATTTTCCTTTATTTTCATTTGGATTGTATTGTGTGTTAGTTGGGTTACCTAGCGGGTCTATTTAGGTGCCATCACGACTAGTGGTTTTCGGTTTGTGACAAGTTGATATGAGAGCTCTAGGTTCATAGGTTCTACGAGTCATGAGCAAGTGTCTAGCAGAGTCTTGTGGATTGGTATGATGGCGTCCATACCTATGTTCGAGAGGCTACATGGCATTTAGGATAAACTTTCCATCTTTCTTTCCATATCATGCGACATCGATTCAGCTTGAAGCGTAACTCTTTGAATTCCTTCCACGCATTCGTATGCGTATGTGAGCACTCGGTATTAGCTGTGCATTGACAACTTGTGATTCCATAGATGAGGTGCGAGATGTGATTTTTGTGTGAGGATGATGGGTCAGTCGGGAAGACTTGAGGCTGAGTTTTGACTACAGCTTGAACAAGGGAATTTCGGTTGTGTGTGCATGTGCTTTGGACTCATACGTTCGGTAGTGTTCCTATGAGTGAAATTTATGGTCGGAGAGTGGTTGGATGACTAAATGATGAGCAAGATGTGACTGCGGAAATACGTTTAGATGACTTGAATGTAAAGAAAACAGTTTGCTTGAGGTGTGAAAAGGACTAATGGGTGCTTGATTTCTGTCTTGATGTGACGTATAGTCTCGAGTTCTGAGTGTGTTGAAAAGTTTTACATGTTGTTTAATTGTGGAACGAATTTGACTCTCAGGCCTTATTGATGAGTTCAGACTTGGGAAGATTAAGTGGTGGCATAGTAGTTGTGGCTAGAGTATAAGATTTGCATTGGATGGCGTCGAGGCTCGAGGTATTTCTATATCATTGTGGATTATGCATTTCAGTATCAGGAAGACTAAGTGGTGGAGAAAACGGCTTTAGATTCACAGAAGGTCTCTTCAGAGTGGGTGTCTTGATTGTGGTACTTTGGGCTGCTAAGACAGAATGCAACGGCTTATGAGCCTTAGGGCGGTGTGGTTTTTATGCTGGAATCTCTTATGGCGAGCTTTGGGGTAAGGATCATGGTGTTCTCTCAAGAAGGGGTATTAACTTGAGGGTAATTTGGAAGGAAATCGGAGGAAACATGTCAGTATGATAGTAAATTTGATCAACCCGGTAATGATATGATCATCTCTTTGGATACTTATGATGTGTTGGGTCTCCACAGGTGTTTCGTGGAAATACTCATGGTTTTTGGGCAACTGCGTGGCTTGGTCGAGTTAAAGGGATTCAGTTATGATAGCTTGGTTATGTGCAAATGGATTCCAAGGGGTTCTCGATGATTTCTATCACAGTTCGAGGTGAATATTTCCTACTGGTGTGAGGAACATTTTGCATTGGGATTTCCTCCTGGATGAGATCAAATAGAAGGTTTCTGATTGAGCGGGATTGAGTTTTGCATGTGCAAGGCCACAATTCAGTTTTTAGGGGAAGGTCATGAATGCTTAGACAACACGGACGATTCCAGATGTCTAGATGGATGCTATTACTACTTGGTATTGCCTGAGAAGGGTGTGCATTTCAGAAGATGCATTATTTTTCGACTTACGGATGCATCATCGATATTCCGGTGCTCGCTTGGTTAGTTGACTGCTGAGATTCAATTTTTGTTATGCGGCACAGAAGAATTATAGAAGTATTCCTCGTGGGATGATCGTATACGAGAGATGTGTTAGACATTTGGGCGGTGGAGTTGGGACCAGGTAGGGTGATTTGTGTGTTCTATGGGTTTGGAGATTGGGAGTTCTCAGAACTAGATTGTTTTGTGGTTGTGAATTGTGAAATATTGTCAAAGCTATCCAGATGATAGTGTGTGTTATAGTTATGTCATTGTGGATTTTTGGAGGGCTAATTGTCAGTTCGTGGATGACCGGAGCTAATTTTGGGGCCCATTGGTAGGCCATGTAAGGATGTGTATTTTGTATCAGATCGGAGTTTCTTGCTCCTGCACAGCTGTTACCACAAGTATATCTTCGGGTGGAATAGATGTTATTCGCGCCTTGGTTTGTGTTATGTGTTCCTCTCTTATGCTATGATGGGCTGTGAGGATTACATGGTTCTTCGCACGCATATTATAATTCAGTTTAGGCCTCATAGCGCTATTGGCCAGATGGCCTTCGTGATGTTGATTTGCTTATTGCACCATAGTTGTGCTTGTCCTTCTCAGTATTTTTTGTTCCTAATGATTTTCCCACAAGTATATTCTGCACTCTATTGTACTTGATATTTAGGAACATGTGATCAGTGAGCCCGAGTATTATGGATCAATGGATACCCTATGTGGATTGATATGATGGGATCAGGTTGCACGCCACGACGATACTGTGATGAAATGTATCTCCTGATGCTTACTTCATGTAGTTTTTCTTTCATCTTGTTGAAAATAGTACATAGGAAAATGCTAAAATTTCCCTGCCTGCTTAACTTGTTTAGTAGTCTTCTTATTTAACTTCCTTATTGTTATGTGTCTTGTTTGAATTATTACTTATTGGTGTTCGAGACCGTGTTGTGTGGGGCTCCATATAAATATTGTTGATACTTGTCGGTGGGGCTTCCTATATTGGATGAGATGAGGTTTCTAGACTTAATATTTGCACTATTGTATTGGGATGGGGAAGGTTTGGAAGAATAATACTAAATATTGCTGAGGATTTGGGAAATGGCCTTAGTCGGATGAGCGAGTTTCTTGGTTTATTGATCGGATGAGCAGCTAAGAGTTTATGCGTGTTTCTTTCATCATCGGCAGGTATGAAGGTTTTAAATAAGGGTATAATCGATATGAGGTTTGCTATCGACACCAGATTGGTTTTCGGACAGTAATGGTGGTTAGCAGTTCCTGCTGTGGGTGTCTGAGTGATGTGGTGTATTGTGTGATTTCATCTTGGGGTTATGGTTATGACCTAATGCAGCTTGTTCAGGCTTATACAGTGTGTAAATGTGAGATTTGGGGCTTGTAATGAATTCTTGATGTTAAAGATTGGGTTCTAAGGCTTAAGGACCAAGGTTGCAGTAAGGGTCTCTAGTTATGTTACGTTGGCAGGCTTATATGGAGCATGGTGATGTGGGATCACCCCCGGGTATATGCATAGTAAGGTTACACCGTGATTTGACAGCTTTGGAACGACTCCTGGGACGTTTGAGGACGAACGTATGTTTAACTGGTGAAGGATGTAACGACCCGGCTTGTCGTTTTGAGCATTTGTACTTTTCTCGGTAGTTTGAGGGTACAAGTATTCCCGTATGATGTATTAGGTGATGACCCGATAGGTCATCTTATGTTTTAGAACCTAATTATGTGTTTCGAAGCCTCAACTACCTCATTTTAGCCTTCCTCTATTTGCGTGCACAGACCGTGTGTTTTTTCGTAAAGCTTTTATGTTAAAAACTGATAAGAATATGAAATCTTTTCCTTAAACTCATTTGAGTTGACTTTGGTCAGTGTTTTGAGAAAACAAACTCGGGTCCGTGTTTTGGCGGTCTCGATGGGTCTGTATCGTGATTTGGGACTTGGGCGTATGCCCGGAATCGAATTCGGAAGTCCCTAGCTTGAGTTATTGCTTTTTGTTGAAATTTAAAAGTTTAAGGGCTTAGTGAATCTAAAGGTTTGATCGATTTTTTTTTGTGGATACCAGGTCCTTATTTTGGTTTTGGAACCCGGTGTAGGTTCATTGCTATATTTATGACTTATCTGTCAAATTTGGTGTGAAACGGAGTTGGTTTGACATGGTTCGGACGTCCGATTGTTGAAATAGAAGTTTTAAAGTTTTCTTGAAAATTCCTTTTGATTTGGTGCCCAATTCGTAGTTTTAGGTGTTATTTTGGAGATTTTATCGCGTGAGCAAGTATGTATGATATTTTTATACTTGTGTGCCCATTTGGTTTAGATAGGCTACAGAGTGATTTGGACTTAGAAACTCAGCTAGTTCTGCAACTTCCGTATTTGGTATCTGATCTCGCAATTGCGAGATCAATATTCTTATTTGCAAGATTAATGTTCGCATATGCGAACATTCCCCAATCCTAACAGATTCGCATTTGCGAGCAAATTCTTCACATTTGCGAAGAGTACCTGGGTCAGCATATGATCTCATTTGCGATCAAGAGGTCACAATTGGGGGGGGGGGGGGCAGAGTTCGCTTTTGCGAACAATACTTCGCATTTGTGAAATGGGGTTGGGGAAGGCTTGGTCGCATTTGCGATCCATCTGGTCGCAAATGCGGATGATCAATGTTTGCATTTGTGAACAAATCATCGCAAATGTGATGAAAGCGGAGATGGAAGGACTTCACATTTGCGATTGTTTCTTCGCATTTGCGAACCCCAGGTCGCAAATGCAACATCTGCAACTGATCAAAACGGGACTTAGACGGGATTTTTGTTCATTCTCTAAAATTTTCAAATTTAGAAACCCTTGAGGTGATTTTTCAAAGAACTTTTCTTCCCTAAATCATTGGTAAGTGATTCTAAATTAGTTTTTTTTTTCAATCTTTCACTATATTTCATAATATTTCAACCTAAAATCTTGTGTTTTCATGGTGGAAATTGGGGGGGGGGGGGGTTGGGTAGAATTAGGGATTTTTATAAAATGGTGATTTAGACCTCAAATTGAGGTCGGATTCCGAAAATAAATTACATAACCGGGCTCGTGACTGAACGGGTAATCCGGTTTTGGTCAGAATCTCGGGTTTGGACCAAGCGGGTCCGGGAGTTGACTTTTTCAATAATGACCTAATTGAATCTTTTGCAATCATGGGTAGTTCCTAAGGCTTAATGTGAATCGTTTGGTTGGTTAATAGCTAGATTCTATTGGTTTAGAAGTTGAGCTTTAAGTTGATCTTGGGAGCGAGGTAAGTATCTTGCCTAACTTTGTTGAGGGAATTTTTCCTACTATTTGACAATGTTTGCTAAGATGCGGTGATACATATATGAGGTGACGAGCATATATGTATGTGCAAGGGTTAAGCATGCTCGGGGGTAATAAATTGTGCCTTGTAGATTCATGTGACCTTCTTTCCTCATGCTTTACTTGACTCCTAGATACTCAGAACATAATATTAAATGTTTGAAACTAAGACTTAGTTTATCATAACTTTATCAAATTTGATGGAATTCTGAGAATACATTAATGTGTTTAATTCGGTCATCACTGTGCATAATCATTAATACATTGCTATGGCTGATATTCTTGAGATACTTGATTCTATACTTGTGTTGTAGATCATTCGTGAGATTTGTTGAAATACTTGGATAATAAGGTTCTTTCGGGTTTATTGAACTATTGTTGGCTTGAAAGTTATGATTGAGATTCATTTGGAATATTCGTTTAAACACTGTCCTTGACATTATTTATGCTTCCTGCCTTGTTGGTCATTGATATACATTTGCTTGGTGATGTCATGCCATTGTATATACATTATCATGTGAGGGAGAGTGTAAAGCTTGAATGGTGATGCCGTGCCATATTATTGAGAGTAAAATCACGAAGGGTGATGCTGTTCCATATCATTTGTGAGTAAAAGCACGAAGGGTGATACCGTGCCATTTCATTTGAGAGTAAAATGATGAAGGGTGATGCCGTGCCATTACGTTTATATTATTATGATTTTATGTTATTGCGAGTTCATGGCGCGAAGGGTGTTTCCGTGCAAGTGAGGATGTGGGACATGCATTGTGTCGTGATATCCTTTTCTTGTAGATATCTTCATGTCTTTACCTTGAGTTGTTATTGTCATACTTATGGTTCTCATGTGAGTTGTCTTTGTTCTCTATCTCAATTACTGTTAATCAGATCCATGTCATATATGTTTTGTTGCACTTAGTACAAGCCTTCTACCATGTTAGAAATTCATGCTTCTACTTGTTAACTCATAAAGATCAAGTGTTCTCCTCTTATTCGATATATTTGTATTTATGCCTCCACCATGCTAGGTAGTTGAAGTTACATTCCTTTTTCTAATTGTTGTCATTACCCCTATGCTTTCCTTCTAGTCTGTTATTGATGCCCTTATGTACATTCTCGTTCATTATTGCTACTTTCATATTTCCTATTTTGTCATTTCTGTTTTCAGCAATTCTGTCATTTAGTTGGTACTATTTTACGCATTTTTGGTGAGGATGAGATAAATGCACGAAGGGTTTTTCCGTGCCGTTGGATTTTATGTCTTGAGTTTATTTCTCACACTATGAAAATTTTGAGGTTATTATTGTGGTTCATTGGTTCTTTCTCTAAGGAAAATATTGGTCGAGATATTGGAAAGTGTTGAGTTGTGATCTCTTTTAGTATTTCACTATTGCTTTGTACATTTGTTTCGTGTACTCTATTCTGTTGTATTGTAGTATATATCTATTGTTAGTTTACATTACATATTTTATCGGTGAGCATCTTTTAACTAAAAAGCCTCGTCACTACTTCAACAAATTTAGAGAAAATACTTACTAGGTACATGGGGTCGGTTGTACTCATATTACACTTCTGCACCTTGCGTGCAGACTTTTGGAGCGGAGCTGCTGGCGATGTTGGGAGTTGACCCTGAAGATGTTCGTGCATTCTGGATATAACTGCCACTTGTCCTTGGTAGCTTTAGATTTTGTTAATCTGTTAAGTAGTTTTCAAACATATCGTGTAATTATTTGTATCAGCTTTGTAAATTCTAAGTCTTAGAAGCTCATGATTTGTACTACTAGTTCTTGGGTAAATTTGTAAATGTCCGGATAATTCTTCACTATTTTCCTATACTTTTATTTGGATTGTATTGTTTGTTAGTTGGCTTACCTAGCGGGTCGAGTTAGGTGCCATCACGACCAGTGGTTTTCCGATTGTGACAGTATCAATCCACTGTTACAATCCAAACTCCCATAATGAATTGTAGGAAAGATGATGAAATCTTGTGTCTTGAAGCCTCTAATTCTCTCCAAAGCTTCCTAGGTTAAAAGTCCTTTATAAAATCGTATTTTTAGTATATTTATACCATGTAGAAATAGGCACGGACCAAACTACCATCTCTTAGTCTAAGTAGGAAAAGTTGGGCGAAAAGTTACACAGGCGCCAGGCCGTGTGCCGCACTAGTGTTCGTTTCAGACAGTTGATGTCTTGTCAGAAGTTCACCTCTACACTACACTGCTGCATTGCGCCATGCGGCACCTCATGCAGCAGGACAGTGCGAATTTCTCAAAGTCAATTTTTTAAAATCTTTTTACATCGAGACTTGGTCCTTGACTCACGAATGCAATCCCAATTTAATATTTTAGGCTTATACTCATACTTCAAAGCTCAAAATATCCATTTTAGCTCCAGAATTACTTCCTAATACGGATTTACCTCCTACAAAGCATAACAAATGTAATATGTAAAAATCATTTTCAATTAAGCTCAGACACACGTACAATAATTAGAGTGTTAAATATAGTTATGGGTTAATATCCTACTATCAACACTCCACACTTACACCATTGCTTGTCCTTGAGCAATCAAACTACACTTCAAATAGAGATGGCTTTTTTCAAATAACTCTTCTAACTCATCATGCCAGAATATTCATACCAGACTAAGCACCCTATCATAACATCCTAGCCTCAAGACTCAACTCAAAGTACGAAGTATTTTTTCAAAACCTTCTCACTTACTCTAACAAAGAAGCTAAAGGCATTACCTTTCCTTCTACCATGATCCAAAATCCAACTAGTCGTGATGTAACCTAACCCAACTCGCTAGGTAAGCCAAATAATAGTAACACAATTTAATGAGAATGATAAGAGTCAAAAAGTAAAATAATTGAATTTATACAGCTCCCCAAGGATGGTAGTACAAGTCAAGAGCCACTAAGACTTTAGATTTACAAGGCTAAGATAAAATAATATTTACAGAATCTCATTGAAATATACATAAACAGAACTCAAATCTAAACTACCAAGAACAACTGGTAGCTATGTTTGGAAATCAGGTACGCTTCCAATGCCGACTCTTGCCATACGCAACAACATCAGCTCCAAGTTCTGCACGCAAGGTCTAGAAGTGTAGTATGAGTATAACCGACCCCATGTACTCAATAAGTATCATATCTAACCTCAGCGAGGTATTATAAGAAACATTATAAATGATACTTTCTATAAGGGGTGTACATAAGCCGGGTTGGTTCAGATTTTTTAATTACCAAACCAAACCAATGGTGCCGGTTTTTAAATTTATAAACCAAATCTGTCACGCCCTAAAATTAAGGTGCGCGACCGGCGCTCAACCGAGTAAACCTGACTGAGCAAGCCTGTTAGACACTTCCTACCCGACTCACTTATGATCAAGAGAGGGCATGCTTTCATTAATTAGACAATAGGAAGATTGTATATACCTTACTAAGTCATTTCATTTGTTACATCGTTGATAAGTTTCAAGTACCCACATTTACATGATTGAGTGGAACAAGAGTCTAAAACAAAACATAATCTGTTAACCTTTCTAATACCCATATATAACCCACATAGTGTCTACAGAGCCTCTAGATAAATACAAAAGTGTACTACAAAACTGCCGGCAACAAGGCCCCGGCTATACCTCAAGTACAATACATAAGGAACTAAAGATGTATGACCCCAAAATGAAATGGGGATCACCAAGACTGCTGGGAGGAGTATACCGCTAACACTAGTCGATGCCGCCTATTGTGGAACCACCTGTATCAATTAAAGATACAACGCCCCGACAAAAGGGACGTTAGTCTCGTCGAATAGCACTAGTATGTATAACTAAACACCATATCATTAGATTGAATAGTAATCACAAAATCAATAAAAGCCTTAAATAACACCACAACATCAAATTAAGAATCACATAAGCTTTCAAGTAAATTTTCATGGCTTTAGATTTGGGACATCTTCAATATTGATACTCCATTATCCACAATACCACCGCATTCTTACGCGTAGTCCGATCACGACCCGATCGACTAGGTTGTCTTATTTGAGATATCAACCTTTATCACAATTTCAATTTTCAGTTTCAAATTTTCAGTACAGTCACCACCATGTGTGCGACATGGTGTCTGATCACGGCCCGATCGGCTAGGCCGTCTTGCCCAAGACATTACTATTTTCTCTAAATCATCTCATTTCATACTTGCTATTAGCCGCATTTCACAATTAAAGTTTTCCTTTTTACACATTCAAATAACATTATCGGCATCAACAATAAGGCCTATCATTTAAGGTATTTGTACACATAAGGGAAAAACTTGGGAAATCCTAAGCACATAGAGGCTTTTCATACAAATAGGCATAACAACCTTTATTCGAATTTGACTTGAAGTCTAGGTATTTGTATCACATATTTCATATTTTTAATACATCCTCAATTGATAAGATAATCATGATGAAATCATTGGTACATATATTGTAAATATATTTCTCAACACAAGCACACTCAGAATAGTAATTCCTATAACGATCAAATTTAATTTCCCTGATTGCATGAACACCATGTGGTTCGATTCTAAGGAGAAGAGGGTTTTAGCTATACATACCTCACTTGATCTTTTCTTAATTTCTATAATAATTTTGGAACCCTTAGCACCTTCAATCTATTTTAGGAGTACAACAAGTTGAATAAACAATAAGAAGGATGTTCAAGATTCTAGCTCATTTGAGAACATTGTCAAACACGAGGTGTGCATTATATTCTTAGGTGTGCATTATATTCTTAAGATCCTTTTTGTGAAAGATTCCATCTTCCCACACCCCACTCTTCCCCATTTTTAGCTCAATATCTCCCTACATTCTTTTGTAACTCATGCATGCAAGATAATCACTCTTATCCCCATGAATTACCTCACTAATGGCCCATTATAGATACATTTTGGAATTAAGAGCTTGGGTGATAGAAGCTTACCTCTTGGGATGGAGACCTAGGTGCCTCTTGATAATCTTCAAGGTGGTTAAGCAAGAATTGAATAACAATTAATGAAGACCACTTTCTCTCTCTAGGATCCTTTCCCTCACTCTAAACTATCAGAAAATAGGTTCAAAATTGCCTAATGTGGGTGTCGTAAAGAAATTGGGTCGGGTTTAAAAACCCAAAAATGAAGCTCCGGAACAGGTTCTGCCGTCGCATATGCGACCGCATAATGACTCTGCGGTCCGAAAAATGGGCCTCATAATGGCCCTCAACCCTGACATTTTTTTGCTTAGGTTTGCGACCAGTCTGCCGTCCGCATGCCTTTTCTACGGTCGCATAATGTGCCGCAGAACTCCCACATGAAAATCTCAAAGTCGGATATGCGATCAAAGTGTGGCCCGTAAAATGATTCTATGGTTGCATAATGAGCCGCAAAAATGATACCAAAAATGGCCCAAATGACTGTCTCAATCTATAGTCTTCTGCGGCCGCATAATGGGCCGCAGAAATACCCTATTTTTGCCAACATTTTCCTTTAACAGATCTACTATTATTGAACTCTACGCCTAGTGCGGCCTCACAAAATCCCGATTTTTAGGAAATATTTTGCGGGGCCTTACAAACTAAACCAAGAAAATTAGATTTTTCAATCTTGATTTTTCTCGGGTTTATTCGGGTTTTTAGGTTTTTTTCCGGTAAAGTCTTCATAACAAAAAATATTTAACTTGTGCTCCAAATTTTTCTTTAGTCTTAGATACAACTATATATTATATTTTGCAAGAAAATAACATAATAGTATGAGATAAGTCATAGCTTTATACTAAAATATTCACTAATAAAGATAATAAAATTACACAAAATAAATATTTCCAATTAATGAGCCATAATATAAATTAACATAATCTCAAAATACTATATAGATCATGATAAAATAAATATTCTAGCTAATAGTACTATTAATCACATAAATAAGCACTAAAAAAAAGATAAACTAAGTTATGTATTTTCATTATAAATCAATGTAAAACTTTTAGATATCCAACACTATCGTCATTTCTAGTGTTGAATTGAATTTCTTTTGTTAGCATTAATATTGATTTGAACTTTGTTTGAGTTACTATATTTATGGGCTATAAAATTTATTCACCATTCAAGAATGTTAAGTCCAAACTTGAAATAATATGTTAAAAGATAAAACAGTGAAAATTTTTAAGAAATATTTATAAATTACCTTACAATAAATATTCACATATACAAAATATTTTCAAAAAATGTATAAATATACTATCGGGTTGGTTTGGTTTCGATTTGATTTTTTTTAGTTAAAACAAAACCAAACCAAACCAATTATGGTCGGGTTTGTTTTCCAATACCAAACCAAATCAAACCAAGCCATTATCGGGGTTTTTTCCCGATTTTACTCGGATTATCGGTTTGGTGTGGTTTATCGATTTTCTTTGTACACCCCTACTCGCTTTCACCTGTACTGTTCATAATTTCAACAAGTATAGAATAGATAAATGATCAAATCAAGAAATCTCAGGTAAAACTACCTTGATACTCACAATTCTTTGTTTTAAAGTGTTATGTTCAATAAGTAATCCAGCATATAAGGAAGATATGCAAGTAAATCAGGTAAACAGTTAAGGAAATTGCAAAGTAAAGATGAAATGCAATAATTAAATATCAGCCCGTTGTTGTGCAAACCCACTCCAAATAAAAATGAATCAATAAGGCTTGTTGCGGCGTGAATCCCGATCCAAATAATAGTAACCAGCTCTCCTAGAGCTTACATCAACAGGAAACCCGTCGGTATTTCATAATCCGCATATACTCCATCAAGATAGAAACATGAGAGAGTGACCCTAGGGGGATGGACCACGCATTGCACGGACAACTCACGTGCTAATAATAATATCTATCCGCATGGACAACTCACGTGCTGCACGGGAAACTCACATGCAATATCACAATCCATCCGCGTGGTCGCATGCACAATATCATAATTCACCCAACATGGCAAAAAACATAACAACACAGTCCGCCCTACATGATCATATGCATAACAACATAATCCACCCGACGAGGTCACAAGCAGAATAACACAATCCGGTCGGCGTGGTCACATGCATGCAGTCCAAATCATATCCCACAGAAGCATGTAAACAAGAACACATACATATGATGAATAAATATCAGATTTGATGCTCCTGGAGTGGTATAATAACATGCTAAAGTGTAGGCATGTGCATAGTGTGCTATCATAGCTCAAATCGGCAATTTCATCACAAAAATAGAAATTACCACGTTCATTTAGGGAATTTGCCTCTTTGTAACCTCAAACATGGATCAATAGTTCCCAACAATATTAAAAATATGAGAAACATTGTAGATTAAAGATTAATAGTTAATTCTAGGCATATCATAACCTATGCACTACCCCGAGCATGGATAAATATCCCGGTACTCGCACATGAGCTCAAACCCCACACATATGCGCATCCATAGTACGTAGCTATCACAAATAATTCAGGCAACTGGTTCCTAAACCAAGTTTAGATAAGATACTTACCACAAGAAATCCAAATCAAACACCGAGCAAACCAACCGATACTGTTGTTTTCGGTGAAACCGGGCAAGGCCGATTTTCGGGCTTCTTTAGCACTCCGAGTGAATTGGCCTCGGCTGTGACGACTCAGAGTCTGAATTTTAACCCCGAGGCGCAACCCTCAAGGAAGTATTACGAGGAGTCAATATACCTCGGGGCAGGGCAAGCATCGAATAATGTTATGGGAAAGTAGGAAGTTCTATAAAGCATGTGGTTAAAGCTGACAAAGTACACAAAGTAGTACGAGCCCGTACCGTGGCATCAAATGGCTGTACCAGTCATATCTCCTTGCATTAATTACACATGTACCATGTTGGGATTACCCCTCATATATAAAAGGGACCCTTGTCACTTTGTAGCATATATGATATTCAATACAAAAACAAGAACATCCTCTGCTCTCTAACAAAAACATTCTCTTCAATTGTCTCATTAAATTATTGCTTCTCATTTATTGTGTTCTTGAGTTAGTCTCCATTTATTTCTTATTATTGATCATAAATAGGCCAACCATAAGGCCTTCAATATTGTTATACTATTTTCGATGCCCTTAGCCAAGCTCCTCGAGCTCGACCTCGAGGCCTGTCCGACCACCCTCGAGACTGGCCTCTTTGGAACCTGGTTTGCTTAATCTAGTTCTTTTCGCACTTATTTCAATTTTCTCACTTCATACTCAACATCTATTTCCTAAAAAACTGGTATTAAAATAGATCACGTATTTTTAGAACCACTTAATCAAATATAATTGTAATTACCATTTTTAAGGTAAACAGTTTGGCACCCACCGCGGGGCTATAAATAATAGTAATCGTTTTAGTGCTGGTTTTCTAAAAACACAATTTATTCTTCACACTTTTTCTTGTCCAAGAATCTTTAATTTCAGGTCAAAAAATGCCCAACTGAGTAAACGCACGTGAAAACAACGATCCTGAGGAACGTGGACCACAAAAACCCGTGCTCAAACGGGCCAAAGTTCCCACCACCGCGAAAGAGCGAACTCAAAATTGTATACCTAAAAGAACTATCGTGTTCAGAGAGGAAGATCTCGAAGCATTATCCCAACCACATAGCGATGCGCTGGTAATTTATTTCCTCTTGAATAGCGTTCAAATTAAGCATGTTCTTGTGGATCCAGTTAGCTTGGCCAATATATTCAGATTCGGGGTAGTGGAGCAGCTCAAGCTGCTTGACCAAATCGTACCCGATTCTGATGCCCTCAGAGGGTTTAACATGGAGAACGAAATGACGAAGGGGGGAATCGTCCTCCCAATTGATGTGTCCGGTACTGTTCGAGGTACCAGGTTTCATTTCATCGAAGGGGACACGAGATACAACGCTCTGCTGGGAAGGCCGTGGATACACAACATTAGGGCGATACTGTCGAATCTCCACCAGATGTTAAAATTCCCAACAACAGATGGCATAAAAATAGTGTATGGGGAGCAACACACTGCAAAAGAAATGTTTGCAGTGCACAACGTGGCGCCTAAGCCCGTATATTCTACCTCCAAGGGGTCCGAATATAAGCTGGTCCCTGAAGACAACGAGGAATACTTACTCACTCCTCGAACTTTTGTTGCCCTCGAAGAATCGGACGCAACAAGATCAACGGTCAAAGAGCTGGAACAAACCATTCTGGTGAAACACCTACCAGATCAAAAAGTATACCCGGGAACGGGACTAACCCCCGAACTCATGAAAGAACTCATTCAATTTCTTATTAACAACATTGATTGCTTTGCTTGGTCCCACTTAGATATGACAGGGATCTCCCCGGAAGTAACCACCCATCGACTGAGCGTCGACCCCAGGTTCATACCATTGAAGCAAAAAAGGAGGCCTCAATCTGAGGTAAAGCATGCGTTCGTCAAAGACGAGGTAACAAAACTCCTCAAAATAGGGTCCATCAAGGAAGTAAAGTATCCCGAGTGGTTGGCTAATGTTGTAATGGTCCCCAAGAAGGGGAACAAATTAACAATGTGTGTAGATTATAATGATTTAAATAAAGCATGCCCTAAAAATTCATTCCCACTGCCTAACATCGATTGATTGATTGATGCCACAGCTGGCCACGAGACTCTCACCTTTCTCGACGCCTACTTCAGGTATAATCAGATATTGATGAACCCTAAGGATAGGGAAAAAACTTCGTTCGTTACGAAATATGGCACGTACTGCTACAATGTAATTCCCTTCGGACTAAAAAATGCAGGGGCCACATACCCACGCTTAGTTAATAAAATGTTCGAACATCAAATATGAAGCTCTATGGAAGTTTACATTGACAACATACTAGTTAAGTCCCTACGCGCAAAGGACCATTTGACTCATTTGCAGGAAACTTTCGACATCCTTAGAAGCTACAACATGAAGCTCAACCCCGAGAAATGCGCATTTGGCGTAGGATCGGGCAAATTCTTAGGCTTCATGGTATCAAATAGGGGGATTTAAATCAACCCCGAAAAAATCAAGGCTATCGAAGAAATTACGGTGGTAAACAACGTGTAGGAATTACAGCAGTTGACCATGCGGATAGCAGCGTTAGGCCGATTCATCTCGAGATCGTTAGATCGGAGCCATCACTTCTTCTCCCTGCTTAAAAAGAAAAATAACTTTGAATGGACTTCGGAGTGCCAACACGCCTTGGAAGGTTTAAAACGGTATCTCTCAAGCCCACCTTTGCTCCATACCCTGAAGGAGGACGAAATGCTATATCTATATTTGGAAGTGTCCGAGATAGTGGTAAGTGGCGTGTTGGTTCGAGATGAGCAATGTATGCAATTCCCTGTCTACTGTGTGAGTCGAACCCTGAGGGATGCTGAAACCAGGTACCCACACTTAGAAAAATTAGCTCTTGCATTAATAAGTGCGTCTAGAAAATTGAAACCTTATTTTCAAAGCCACCATATATGTGTTTTAACAACATATCCTCTTCGGAATATATTGCGTAAACCTGAATTGTCGGGCCGGCTCGCCAAATGGGCCATCGAGCTCGGGGGTACGATATTGAATATCAGCCCCGAACGGCTATCAAGTCTCAAATTCTGGCCGACTTCGTGGCCGATTTTGCGCCCGTCCTCGTGCCTGAGGTAGAAAAATAACTTCTGTTAAAAACGGTCGCATGATCGGGGGTGTGGACTTTATTCACTGACAGTGCCTCAAATATGAGGGGTAACGGGCTCGGCATAGTTCTGAAGCCACCTGCAGGTGGCGTGATTAGATAATGTATAAAAACTACAAAGCTGGCTAACAACGAAGCCGAGTATGAGGCTATGATTTCAGGTCTCGAGCTAGCCAAAGGCCTGAGAACGGAAGCCGTCGAAGCCAAATGTGATTCCCTTCTGGTAGTAAACCAGGAAAATGGGAGTTTCGAGAGGATAGAATGCAACGGTACCTAGACAAACTTTAAACCACTTTGCGTCGTTTCAAAGAATGGACTCTGGTCTATGTACCTTGGGAGCAGAACAACGAGGTCGATGCACTCGAAAACTTAGGGTCATCCGTCGAGGAAGATGACGTACTCCCCGGGGCTGTTGTTCAGATATCCAAACAGTGATCAAAGAAGGCCATGTCTAAATCAATTCCACCAGCCTGACATGGGATTGGAGAAACAAATACATCGATTATTTTGGTAAGTGGAAAACTGCCCATAGATCCAAAAGAATCAAGGGCCCTTCGGACCAGAGCAACCCGATTTTCACTTGACGAGAGTGGAGCTCTATACAGAAGAGCCTTTGATGGGCCCTGGCAGTATGCTTGGGACCGGGAGACACTGATTACGTGCTCCGAGAATTCCACGAGGGCACCTGCGGAAATCACTCAGGTGCCGATTCTTTAATTCAAAAGGTGATCGGAGCAGGTTACTACTGGGATAGAATGGAAAGGGACATTAAAGAATTCGTCCAAAAATGCGACAAGTGTCAGAGATTCGCGCCCATGATCCACAAACCCGGTGAACAACTACATTCGATCTTATCACCATGGCCATTCATGAAATGGGGAAGGGACATAGTCGGCTCCCTACCAACGACACCAGGTAAAGCTAGATTTATTCTGTTTATGTCTGACTATTTCTCAAAATGGTGGAAGCACGGGCCTATGAAAAGATAAGAGAAAAAGAAGTCATCAACTTCTTATGGGATCACATCATGTGCCGATTTGGGATCCCCTCCGAGATAGCGTGTGATAACGGGAAGCAGTTCATTGGAAGCAAAATAACAAAGTTTCTCTAGGATCAAAAAGTCAAAAGAATACTATCGACTCCCTACAACCCGTGTGCAAACGGCCAAGCCGAATACACAAACAAGACCATTATTCGGAACTTGAAAAAGAAGTTAAATGCGAAGGGAAAATGGAGAGAAACGCTGCCCGAAGTACTATGGGCATACCGAACAACCTTTAAATCAAGCACCGGAGAGACGCCGTTCTCTTGGGTATACGAGTCTGAGGCTTTTATACCAGTCGAGGTCGGGGAGCCGAGTACCAGATTCCGACATACCACCGAAGACTCAAATAATGAGGCCATGACCACGACCCTCAAACTATTAGATGAGAAGTGATAAGCTTCACTGGTCCGGATGGCCGCGCAAAAACAAAGAATCGAAAGATACTACAACCGAAGAGCAAACCTCCGATATTTTAGAACCGAGGACTTAGTCTTAAGGAAAGTCACCCAAAGCACTGGAAACCCTAACGAAGGGAAGCTAGGCCCGAGCTGGGAAGGATCGTACCGCGTCCTCGAAATAATCGGCAAAGGATCCTACAAGTTAGGCACCATGGAAGGCGAGCAACTGCCAAACCATTCGAACATATCAATGCTCAAACACTATTATTTCTAAGGTACAATCCTCCCCATCTTTCCTTCAAACTTTTGCACTAACCAAATGTGCAGGTATGCGAGTAAAAGGGATCAAAACATCCCCTAGCTCAAAGGCCTTAGGTTTAAAGCATGTGTTGCACTCTTTTTCCCTCACATCGGATTTTATCCTAAAAGGGTTTTACCGGCGAGGTTGTTAACGAGGCAACATCCATATGCTACCTAAGGAGAACTCACCAAGTATATAAGGCTTATATCCGATCAACCTCGAATAGGCATCCCTCCAGGAGATCACTGAAATATGCCAAAGAGGGTCTCGACAGGAGAATGATGTATCAGACCAAACGGTCGAATGAACCGTGTCCGTGTAGTATAATCGAACCCTCGATGGAAAAAACATGTATACTTGTACCATGTAATCAGATAAGTATCTTCTATCATCAAAACATTTCGCACATCAAAGAAGTTCGCCATTTTTACAAAATACAGCCCTAGGGCCAAAATTTAGCAAACGCAGAGGAACTATTTTCAACAGCCGCTCCACTACGTCACTAAAACTCGAAGCTGTAAGACCTCAAGGCAGGTAACTCCGAGCTCATAAGCCCTCCTCGAGGCAACATCAATTCCGACTCGGGGACTGTCCCCGACAGTCGGTTCATCAAGCTATAAAACTCGAAACCGTAAGACCTCAGGGTAGGTAACTCCGAGCTCATAAGCCCTCTTCGAATTCTGACTCGGGGACTTTCCCCGACAATCGGTTCCTCAAGCTATAAAACTCGAAACCGTAAGACCTCAGGGCAGGAAAATTCTAACTCATAAGCCCTCCACAAGGCAATATCAACAGCATAAGCCCTCTTCGAGGCAACGTACAAATCTGTAAGACCTTAAAACAAGCATAAACCCCATATCAAAGTCAAGGCTATATATCGAACTTGTAAGACCCGAAAGGCATACCCTCGATATAGACACCATGGCTATCTCACTCGGGGACTAAAAGGCTACGGCCAAACACAAAATGACCACCGTCATAAGGCTCCGACCAAACTAACGCAACTCGGAGACGTCCGACTATTTCCATAAAATCACATGCCTTCATTTGCTTCGAAAAAACTTCGAAAAGAACCAGTTAAAGGTTGTTCCAACCTAAAGCGTAAGAGCCCAAGTCGCCTGCTGCATTAAAGGTTGTACCAACCTAAAGCGTAAGAGCTCAAGTCGGCCGCTGCATTAAAGGTTGTACCAACCTAAAGTGTAAGATCCCAAGTCACCAGCTAGTCGTATCGACCTTACGCGTAAGAGCCCAAGTCACCAGCTACGGATCATACCGAAAAAAAGCGCCTCAAGGCCAATCTGAAAACCTGAGGGCCATTGAGCTCAAGTTGAAACCCGACTCGGAGACTAAGACCGATACGGTTAACTAAAGCGCCTCAGGGCCTAAAAAGCGTAAGATCCCGAGTCACCCGCTACATTAAAAGTCATATCGACCTTACTCGTAAGAGCCCGAGTGGCCAGCTATGGGTCATACCGACAAAAAGTGCCTCAGTGCCAATTTGAAAACCTAAAGGCCTTTGCGCTCGAGTCGAAGCCCGACTCGGAGACTAAGCCCGATACGGTTAACTAAAGCGCCTTAGGGCCAAAAAAAGCGTAAGAGCCCGAGTCGCCCGCTACATAAAAGGTTGTTCCAACCAAACGCGTAAGAGCCTAAGTCGCCATCTTAAAAAAGCCTCAGGGCCAAATTATAACCCCAAGGGTTCTCATCTCTAAGTCCTATTAATCCGACTAATCATCGACAGGCATCAAAGCCTACTTCAAGATAGCAGAAAAGAATCAAGGAATAACGAAAAGCCTTTTTTATATGATAAAAATTCACCAAGCATATTTACAAAGCCCGAATCAGAGTCCCTACATAGGGAGAAAGAATAAACGAAAACCTAATCTACAGCTAGGACGTGCCTTCAACGGCTTCTTCAGAGATTATACTTTCAGCGGCTTGGCCCTCGGCCCCCGGGTCTTCGACGGCCTCTTCCCCCTCGGGGACTTCACCCTCATCCTCATCATCTTCCGAGCCACTTCTCGAATCATTTTCGGAAGCAAGCAGTGCCTCCGACTCCTTTTCTAGGACCTTTACCCTCTCGATATTGGCAGACAAATCAAGACCCCTGTATGTAAGTCCTCGAGATCCTGTTGCCAAGACTTTAATCGGGCATGCTCTAGAGCTCGGGTAAGCTTAAGCTCAGACTCCTCGGCTTCCTTCCTGGCCTGGGCATTTGCAGCAGCAACATCAACCTTATACAAATATATGAGCACACCGGCTTCGGACTTAATCGAAGATAGTGCGATGACTGTTTCAGCATAAAGGCCTTTATATTTGCTACTTTCAGCCCCCGCCTCCCGAAGGAAATCCTCAAGAAAGGATAACTTCCCTTGAAGCGTCTCTCTCTCAGAAGTTATCTCACTCGCTCACTGCTTAAACCCAAGGATCTCAGCGTCCTTGGCTCCGAATCCTTCCCGCATCTGGACATCTTTTTCCTTAAGCTGCAAAAAATGGCCCGATTAGTATCAAGTACAGATAGCAGGTGAGAGCAGAAATGAAACGTATAGAAATTTATGTTACCTGCTCATCGAGATCACTCCTCTTCCAAGAAAATGTTTCTAAACGGGCTCGGAGGACAAGCTCTTCTTCCTCCTTTTGGGTAAGAAGAGACTGAGCTCGCCCACCTCCGATAAGAATCTCCTGCTCCCCTTCATGATGGGTTAGCCCAGATTGGAACTTGGCCATGGACTGGTTGTAAAGAACTTTTGCCTGAAAGCACGAAGGAAATAGGGTCAGTGAAATGCTAATCATGGATCGAAACAATCAGTGAAGGGAATACCTGTTTGCAAAGCCTTTCAATCTCCTCGAAAATAGGCATGACATTAAGATCGGAACTCTTCTCGGCCATGGTGAAGAGCCCCTCAACTATGTTCTTCCCTACGAGAGGAGCCTCCACATAAGAAGATTCTATGTTACGGGCGTCTTGTACCTCCCTCGGAGAAAGCGTCAAAATCGGCGGAGAATCTCCTACATCAATAACCCCAAATAGATCAATTGGGGCCTTTGGTTCGTATCCAAGCTCCCGCAACTCATCCACCGAATGTCCTTCAGTTCGAGAAGCATCTCGAGTAGCAATCAGCTTGGGGACATCACCTGGGCTACCCTCGAAGGCCCCTTCAAACCCAGGAAGGATGACATCGTTGACCTCCGAGTTAGAATCCCTCAGCTCTTGGATGATCAAATCAGTAAAGACAGGAGAAATTACATTTTCTCCTCTCTCGGGCAACATCGGGAAATCATCTTTCTTGTATGAAGCCGCAAAATTAGGTTTTAACTTCTGCACTGAAGCCTTTGATAGCTTAGAGGTTCAGTCGATGACTCCCTTTTCCTCATCAAAGAGGCCTCCCTCATCAAAGAGGCCTACCATAGGCCTCCATAAACACAAAACAAAGCAGGTTAGAGTATACTCAGAAGACATCCTCCTTTAAAAAGGAACTCAGGTATCACGAGAGAATAAGCCTCACCATAGTCTTAGCTTCCCATCAGCCCCTTGCCAGATCACGCCATACACGCTCAGCGTACGGGCAGGCCGAATCAAGCCAGTGAACCCAGCCCGGGAGATCCTTAACCGCATCAGGATGCCACGCAACAACTGCATCTTTGAAGGGAGTTAGTTCAAGGGAGAGTTGACATAAAAGAAGAATAAAAGTATTAACTTACGATCATATTCCATTCCTCAGGGAAAGGCATCCTTTCGGATGAGATCAAGTCTGAAGTCCTAACCCGAACAAAGCGGCTCGGCCACCCTCTGTCCTTGCCGTCTTTGATACAACAAAAAAAAGCCTTCGAGCTCCGGCGATGAAGTTTGATCATACCACCCCGGTAGAAACGGGGACTGTACAATCTAATCAAATACTCGAGGGTGAAAGGAATCCCCTCAACCATATTGGCAAAATGCCTGATCATGTAAACAATACGCCAGAATAATGGGTCAATCTGGCAGAGCATCACTTGATATCGCTCGCAGAAATCGAGAACCACATGGTCGATCAACGGTGAAGACGGACCTACCGGGCCTAGGGTTAACGGATAAGTATATACACTGAGGAAATCGGTTTTACAGAAGGTTATGTTTTCCTCCTGAGAAGGAATCTCCACTTGAACCACATCTCCCCAGCGGCAGTCAGTTTTCACCTCCTCGGCGTTTATTATCAGGCTAACATACCGAGATACGGGCTCAAACCGCCCTGGCATTGATGAAGGTTTGTCAACCTTGAAATCGGTGGACGTCTCACAGGAACCAGGGATGCACTTCTCAAGATTTGGGGGATAATTACCTTACCCTTAGAAGAACTTAAAGATGAAGAGGCTTTATCTTCTCGTGGAATAACTATGGAGGCCTTCGTCATTTTTGGTAAAAGATTTCGAAGAAAACTAGGAAGAATTGGTCAGACGGGGATGCAGAAAAGAAGCAATGAGGGCTCTCTTTGTAAATATAGAAGAAGTAATGAAGAATGAGAGATAAGAGGGGAAGTATTTATAGGGCCCAACCATGCACGTTGGTGAAGGCCAAAGGGTATCCAACCGCCACAATAAATTCGAATCTTTTTCAAAAGCTGTGTGAATGTAAAGCATTTCCTCCTATCGCATCAGCCGCCAGCGTGGCATGTTTAGCAGAACACTAAAGGCGTTGAAAGGTTGATGAATTCAAATCGTTTCTTGTCTTTTCACAACAACAAATGGGGGGACTATCTGTATACTATGAAACCGGGCAAGGCCGATTTTTCGAGCATCTTTAGCACTCCGAGTGAATTGGCCTCGTTTGTGACGACTCAGATTCCGAATTTTAACCCCAAGGTGAACCCCTCGAGGAAGTATTACAAGGAGTCAATATACCTCGGGGTAGGGCAAGCATCAAAGAACGTTATGGAAAAGCGGGAAGTTTCAGAAAGCGTGTGGTTAAAGTTGACAAAGTACGAAAAGTAGTAAGGGCCCATATCGTGGCATCAAATGGCTGTACCAGTCATATCTCCTTGCATTAATTACACATTTACCATGTTGGTATTCCCCCTCATATATAAAGGGGACCCTTGTCACTTTGTAACATATATGATATTCAATACAAAAATAAGAACATCCTCTGCTCTCTAACAAAAACATTCTCTTCAATTGTCTCATTAAATTATTGCTTCTCATTAATTGTGTTCTTGAGTTATTCTCCATTTATTGCTTATTATTGATCATAAATAGGCCAACCTTAAGGCCTTCAATATTGTTATACTATCGTCGACTGCCCTTAGCCAAGCTCCTCGAGCTCGACCTCGAGGCCTGCCCGACCACCCTCGAGAGTGGCCTCTTTGGAACCTGGTTTGCTTAATCTAGTTCTTTTCGCACTTATTTAAATTTTCTCACTTCATACTCAACATCTATTGCCTAAACAAACGGTATTAAAATAGATCACATATTTTTAGAACCACATAATCAAATATAATTGTAATTACCATTTTTAAGGTAAACAACTATAGAAATGCCAAACCACAAATATCAACCTCCGAACGACTCGAAACTAGCCAAAAGCAACTCAAAAATATCAAATAGTGCCTTGGAAAACTAAGCCACGCAATAAAAGTCAAATCTTTAATCAAATACTCCAAGTCAACCAAAAAGTCAACCAGGACATGAAGCTCGGAACCCGACAAAACTTACAAATTACAATAGTCCATTTGAATATGAGTTTAACCACATAAGTTTCATCAAAATCCGACCTTAATTTCATGTTCAAATAGCTCCGTATGGTGATTTTAGACATAGGAGTGTGTCCTGATGTTGATTTGGAGGTCTGCAGGTCGTTTCAGCTTGAACTGTCAAAAGTTAGAAAGTTGAAAGTTTGGAAGGTTGAGAAGTTTGACGGGGAGTTGACTTTAATGATGTCGGGGTCATTTATGACTTGTGTGCAAAACTTGAGGTCAATCGGAGTTGTTTTGGTATTATTTGGCGTTAGTTTTGGAATTCGGATTTTCATAGTTTCAATAGGCATGAATTGGGTTGCGATTCGTTGAATCGATGTTGTTTGATGTGCTTTTTGGCCTCGAGTAGGTCCATTATGTGTTTTGGAACTTGTTGATATATTTGGACAGGTGCCCTGGGTGTGATTCGATTGAAATCAGAACCAATTTGGACTTGATCATTTTTTCTGAAACATCACCTATTTTGTTGTCATCGTACCTGCGGTGGGAATGGTTGCAGGCGCGGACTCGCAGGTGCGAGTGGTGAACTGAAGAAGCGAAAAGGGGCAGCCAAGATCTTGGTTCACAGGTGCAGACACCTGGGCGCAGGTGCGCCTCCGCATGTGCAAACTTTTCTTCTGCATAAGCAGTATTTGGGAAGGCCTTTTGCAGGACAATAGGTGCAACCTAGTCTCTGCAGAAGCGGGCTCGTAGGCACGAGCCATTGGTCCGCAGAAGCATAGTTTCGTGGCATGGAACCACACATGCAATGGATTTTCTGCAGGTGCAGCGTTGCTATTGCGACAGTAAGCCCACAAATGCAAAATCGCTAGGCAGAAAATGGCTTAGGTCGAGGGTTTCATCTCATTTCTATTTTTGGACTTAGAGAGCTCGGTTTGTGGCGATTTACTGAGGGATTTTCAAGAAAATCATCGGGGTAAGAAATTCTAACTCGTTTTTGACTATATTACATGATTCCATTGTTATTTTCATCATTTAATTATTGATTTGAGTAGGAAATTTGGGAAAAAATTGTGAAAACTTCTTAGACTAAATTTGGGGTATTTGAAAGGCGATTTTAAGTCAGATTTGAGTAATTCTTGTATGGCCACTCGTTATCGAATTGGTGTTTGGATTTTGTAATATTGGTCAGGTTCTAAGACGCGAACTCAGGGTTGAACTTTTGAGTTGACTTTTTTTTTCTCTTTATAGATCATAAGAAGTTGTTTTGGCTAGATTCGAGCCGTTCGGAGTTGGATAATCGAGGTAAAGGCTTACAAGTGGATTGAGTAGCGTGTTTTGAGGTAAGTGTCTTGCCTTTGTGTGAGGGAATAAACCTTAGGATTGGTGTTTGTTTTGTGTTTATTTTGATGTGTGAAAGTCGTGTACGCAAGGTGACAGGTGTGTACGCGGGATAAGTGTGGTAATTGACCGATTTTAGCTATGTAGATTATTTTCATGCCTTTAATCGAGTTACCATAATATGTTATATTCATCATCTTTAGTCTATCTTCACATGCTTTGCTTTTCTTACCCATTACTTGTTATTTGCCCTTATATGCCTAGTTGAAATTCTTGTGTCCTCTATTCCTTATTCATTATTTATCCGTTGTGTTCCTTGCTTGAGATTGTTATTTCTTAGGATATCTTGTTGTTGAAACTGGTATTGAGTTGTAACGACCGTGATTCAGATTGAGGCAAAGTTGTTAAGTTGTGAAATACTACTCTTGTTGTGTTATTCACTTCCGGTTAATATTGTTGAGACTTTTGTGCATATTGTAGTTGATCCATGGGTTATTTATTTTGGAAACACCATTTTTGTTGACTTCTTTGGCAAATTGTGATATTGGGAACTTGAGGTGCGATTTATGATACGTTGTGATATTGATAGGCAAGCGATGGTATAAGGACTGGGTTTGAAAAACATGTGGTGAGATAAAGTGGCTTAACACGCATGTTTCTAATGGGGGAACTACATGAAGCCACACAATGTGATAAGGTGGGCTAAAATTCGGGAAGCTATTTCAGAAAAAATGATTTTCGAAACTAAATGTAAGGCTCTCACGATGATGATATAAGGAAAGATTGTGAATTATTTTGATACTTTTCTATTATGTCACTTGTAGTTTTGGTTTTTTTTTCCCTTGGTATAATATTATTTGTTTTCTTTGCCTTAGTTCAGTGTAGCTATTCTTGGCATATTTCTCATTGTTTCATTTCCATTGTTAATGATTATTATACTGTCATATACTTGTTCAGTTTTCTTATTTATTCCAGTAGGGCCTTCACCTGACCTCGTCGCTACTTTACCGAGGTTAGGCTTGGCACTTACTAGGTACCATTGTGGTGTACTCATTTTATGCTTCTGTATATCCTTTTGTGCAGATCTAGGTACCTCTTATAAGCCCAGACACCAGTGAGTTGAGTTCAGATTCAGAGACTAGAGGGTATACCTGCCGGCATCCGCAGGCCAATGAGTCATCCTCTATCTAGTCTATTTCATTTTCTTTCCTTTTCATAAACACTGTTGTATAGGTATGTTCAGTACTTTCTTGTAGATCTTGTGACTTGTATTCGCCGATTTTGGGGAGTTGTTTTCTGTTGAGTTACAGAGTTTCTTTATGTGATAGTTGTTGAGTTATTTGAAGGTTTTGATCAATTCTCAGTTAAATTCTTTATGTATGTTAGGCTTATATAGTCTTAGAGACTATGTACTGTCATGACATCTGATCACGCTCAACTATGTCTTATAAAAGACTAAACGGGCGTTGCAAATATAATCCGGGGTATTATGCCCAGAGTCAATCCCACAGGGAATTTACGTATCAATCAAGTCTTTAGAATACGCAACTTTTACTCAATCAATTCTCTCAAGACTTTTTAATATAAATTGGTGATGTTTTACTAATTCTACTGACAATAATAATAACTAGCAATTACTAACAATGTGTTGTAAATAATGATGATAAAGGTCTAAGGTTATGGTTTCCCCCGTTGGTGAACTTACTTCTCGGATACTTCTTATAGCTTGATTAGTTGTCTCTATCAATCATGAACACTCTATCTACCATAAATCTCTCTCAAGTAATTATGATAATTTACTAGACGCACTCTCTCAAGTTACGCTAGCTGGATTGCATTACAATTCACTTTAGATTGCAGCTTCGTTATTTATAATCCAACTTCTAAACCCTCGGTTATGACTTTCGTCTATACTCTGGGAGTGATGTTTTTCAAACAACTACCTAAATATGCACTCTCTCTCAAGTAGATACATAATAAATAGGAACAGCTAATTGAGGTCCCTTTCAATCAACTACAACAAGAACGTAGTTGAACAAATAGAGATTAATCAACCAATCAAAACTATATTAAAAAGTTTATCCCCCAAATGGTTCCACC
>ML350499.1:0-16593 GCA_005239505.1 Nicotiana paniculata | reverse complement strand
TATATATATAAACTTTTTTTTTATAAATAAAATTTTTGCTCTAAGAATGAGAGTATTTTTGTAGTTTTTTCTCTTTTTAAAAATAAAAAAAATAAAACCTTAAGAGTAAGATAAAAGTTTAAATATTAAGATTAAATCTAAAGGAAATATTTACACTAAAATAGTATAGAATTTGGGTATGGTCAAAAATTAGTTGTTCACAAGCCAGTTTCACTTGCACTGTTGAAACACCCAATTAGGCTTGAGAAAGCCAATTCGGGCAAAGTCACCCAAACTACCGAGAGGTATAAGGTGAGTAATTGAGTGTGAGGTTATATCACGAACCTCTTTACAACAAGTTTGTCCTAAATTCTAAATCCCGTTAGGTATTCGCCTAGGTGTAAGTCGCTTCCCTAGTGCCTTTTATAAATTGAGAAAACCCTTAAAAAAATATTATACTTAGATTCTTCTTAGTAAGCAATAGATCTAAACTAGAGTAGAATCAAAACCAACTTATAACTAGAAGAGTAATTAAAGACAAGATACATAACTAGGTCGGATAGGAACCCAACTCCAATCTTCTAACTCCCTGTGGATATCGATCCTAATCCTCTCGGATAAAAGCTACATCAACCTCTCCTCGCCATTCTATAGTGGTGTAGGTAGGAGCCGATCACTTTTTGGGTGGCCTCATTTGATGTTTTGGATATGTGGATGATTTTGGTCTGTAATAACTCTCGACACTATTTTCCTTTCTTTATTTTCTATTTCTCGTACTTTACTGCCATACTTTTTATCTTTGGTATGTATATAAAGTTACTTTTTCATGTATATATGCATTCATCTCTTATGTATATTCGTCTTAATACCCTATTGTAAATATTTATTTTACTTTCCGTACTTTTTCTTTTATAATTTTCCTTTATAGTTTAGCTTTTTATTTCCTTTAATAGCTTCTTTTTGAACCTATAGCTTCTTTTTACTTTTTCGTGATCAATAAGCCTTTGGTTTTTTTAATGTCATGGTTCTTTCCAAGGGTGGAATTGGTGTGAACCGGGTGGCTCTTCCCTACGATGGACGGCGTGACGACCTTCTTAAGGGATTGAGTCTGTTTTTCTTTTTTATATTTGTTTTTCTTTTATATGGTAGTAATGAATAAACATGACTCAAGTAAGCTTCACTTGGCACCAGCATATTTACCTTTGACCTCATGGTTAGAGACAATTTGTAGACGAGACTAGCTCTAGTTATGACCCTTAGAATCTTGAGTTGTCCAGAACTGTCATCAAGTGGTGTTTGTAGCCATATGTGAGTTTTCAATCTAAGCTAAGGTTGTTGTGGGCCCTCGACTCTATTCTCTTTAACAATCCTGTGGCTTGAGAGATGAGGTTTTGAATTGCAATCCCAAGTGTCGTGCCAACAAGTCTAGAACTTGCCCCAAATATTTTTCTAGGCGAAATTCTAAGTGTAGCTCGACTTGAGAAGTGATTATAGGTTCTCCTTGGTCTCATTTGAATTTGAAAAATTCCATAGCCTACCATTAAAATATCCCTAGTCAACTCCTTTTGAGCCTAAGCCTTTTCGTTAAAAAAAACCACATTACAAGCCTTCATCCGTTCTATAATTACCCTCTCTTGGCACCCAATATTTCCTGAGCATTCATGATCAACAATAGTCAAAAGCATAAGTTTGGGGGAGAGACAAGGAAATTCAGTGATGAAAGGTTTAAAGAACAAAAAGAATTGATGAAAGGGAAAGACAAAGGAAAGGATGAAAAGGCAAAAATAAAAGTAAAGGTTGAAAGGATTCAATGATACAATGTTGAAAGGTTTCAATGAAACAATGTTGAAAGGTTTGGAATGATGAGAAAAGGAGAAAAATGAGCGTCAAATAGAAGAATGAGCGACAATGTATTTCTCTACTTCCCCCATGGAAGAAGAAAATGACTCAAAGAGTCAAAAAAACATGACCCAAATGGTGAAAAGAGAGTGCTTAAGGAAAGATGATATAATCATAGTTCATTATATCCGTACTTGATCCAAAAAGCCTTCATTACATCCCGTTAAATCCCTATAGGATTTCAAGTTGAGTGATCTTACATGAGGGGTAAGCCTATGGCACTTAGAGCCGAACCTGTGGCATTCTTTTGAGAGTGATGAGCGCACTTCTTGATAATTCCGGTTTTTGAGCGTACATTTTATAAAGTGAGATAAGCTCATGGATAGTAGAGGAGAAAGAGTCTGGGATCCACAGTGACCTACGTGAAAGAGCAACTCTTGAAGCTTTTGTGTCACATTAGATCTATGGAACTCAGAAAGTCATTGCATAATGTTGTCAATAATGCATTTGTGTTGAGGGTAATTGTTAGTCCTAATTGAAGCTTGATGAAGTTACTTATGAACAACTGAAATTCTACTTTCTTTTTCTTGTGGAGGTGGGAATTACCTTGTTTGCTTGAGGACAAGCAAAAGCTTAAGTTTGGGGGAGTTGATAACTAGGGATTTTGACCTACTATTTACTCTATTTTTATTAGGTTTTGGGGCAAAAATGAGCTAAGGTATTCCCGAAAACTAATTCAAGGTGCTTACTTGCA
This sequence comes from Nicotiana paniculata, assembly GCA_005239505.1. Taxonomy (NCBI): domain Eukaryota; kingdom Viridiplantae; phylum Streptophyta; class Magnoliopsida; order Solanales; family Solanaceae; genus Nicotiana; species Nicotiana paniculata. The sequence continues at coordinate 14,021 of ML350499.1, read as the reverse complement.
GGTTTTGGATCAAAATGAGGCAAAGAGTCCAAAACAAACTTAAAAAGGAACCAAACTTGCATAAGCCATGATCTCAACAGAAGAACTGGCAGCGCAACTATTGTGCTGCAGCGTAGGCCTTTTCGCTGAGGCGGAATACTGAGGGCGGCCGTGGAACTAGGTTCAGAGATTTGGATTTTGGACTCAATTAGATCCGCTGACAGTGTCACAAAAGCGCGACCGTGAAACCTTTGGCGCGGGCGCGGCGGAAATTCTGGTGAGAGCGGTATTGAAGAATCAGAGAGCTAGTAATTTGGGTCAAACACAAGAACGCGATCAGCGCTTATTTTGCGCGGACGCGCTATTTCTTACTACTGAAGCGATCAGAATTCTGTTGGGAGAAGAATCAAAGTTCAGAGGGGCCACATGAAGTACAAGTTTGAAGAAGCGTGGTCCGCGCTTATAATTGTGCGGCCGCGGAAGTTAATCCGCTGGGGCACTTGTTTTTCCGCTAAGAGCGGAACCTCAGTAGGGGAATCTTTGTCCAGTAATCTCATGTGTATAAATAGTTTTTTTTCACATTTTTAGGTCATATTATGTTTTAGGGAGCTCATGAATAGTAGCCTTTTTCCTTTTTGAGTAATTTTAGAGTAGCTTTAGCTTATAATCTTAGATTCTATCTTTGTATTTAACATTTATGGCTATAGTTTCATCTACTCTTTTGATTCTACCTTGATTATGAGTAGCTAGACCCATTATCTAGGGTTGTGACCCAACCCTAGTGTGAGTATCTAATGGGTCTCTAGTTTTAGGGCTTTCTTGTTTGTGGGTTAGTGATATTTAGCTTGTTTCATGTTTTATCTGTTGAATTAGTGGTTGCAAACACTGATTCATGCCTTTTTGACTAGGGTTGTTCTTGAGAAAGAGGACCCAAGTCTAGGTAAAATAGGCTAACAAGGAATTGGGGCGAATTCAAGAGATTTGTAGCCCCAATTGAAGGGTTAAACCTAGAGATAGTAATACCCGACTTGAGTCAGTTTCACTTGCACTGTTTAAACACCAAATTAGGCTTGAGAAAGCCAATTCGGAAAAAGTCACCCAAACTACCGAGAGGTATATGGTGAGTAATTGAGTGTGAGGTTATATCACGAACCCCTTTACAATAAGTTTGTCCTAAATTTTAGATCCCGTTAGGTATTCGCCTAGGTGTAAGTCGCTTCCCTAGTGCCTTTTATATATTGAGAAAAACCTTACAAAAATATTATACTTAGCTTCTTCTTAGTAAGCAATAGATCTAAACTAGACTAGAACCAAAACCAACTTATGACTAGAAGAGTAATTAAAGACAAGATACATAACTAGGTCGGATAGGAAGCCAACTCCAATCTTCTAACTCCCTGTGGATATCGATCCCGATCCTATTGGGTAAAAGCTACATCGACCTCTCCTCGCCATTCTATAGTGGTGTAGGTAGGATCCGATCAGTCGGTACAAACGGATAAGATGACTGAGAGTGAACTCGAGCCCCTTGGCCTTGCTGGAGAAGTAGCGAAGCATGATCACTATTCGCCAGAAAGAGGGGTGGATCTGACCATGGGTGACTTGGTATCTTTTGCAGAAGTTGATCACGATTGGATCGAGGGGACCCAGTGTGAAGGGGTAAGTGTAAACAGTTAGGAACCCATCCACATGGGCGGTAGTGCTCTCCTCGGGGGTGGGGATCTGTACCACGACCCCATCCCTCCAACCTCAATCTTTTTTCACAGCCTCGAGGTGTTTCTCCGTTCTCGAGCAGATATACCTCGATGCATGTTCACATCGGCCAGGAACCGCGGGGGGATTTTCAACGTTGAAATACTTCTTTATGACGCAGGCGCCGGGAACGATCTCGTGAAGGACTGGCGCCTTGTCGCTGGCTGGACGGGAAGAAGAGGAGGAAGTTTTCTCTTTTTGGGGAACGATTTTTGAATTTTTCGCCATTACTTCAGGTTAAAAGAAGCGGAAAGAGATGGAGTTTGATGATTTTTTGCACTAAAGGGGCGGAGAAGCAAGTTACAAATGAGAAGGGGATGAAGAGAAGAAGAGATCAGAGAAATTGCAATGAGGAAGTAAAGTCCTTAATTCAAATGAGGAACCTTGTGTTTATAGGCAAGCGGCGACGGCTCGGTGGCGTTAGTGGCCGACCACTACTGGCACGCATTTAATGTTTTGGGGAGGCGAACCGATGGGACGTTTCGGTCACCTTGGGCGCTTACGTCACGGGGATGATGTCATCATCAGGGACTCCGAAAATCCGAGGCTCAAATCGTTTCTTATCATTTTATTTTAATAAACACGGGGACTATCTGCATATGGCCAAATCAAGTATGCCCGATTTCATGGCTTCGAGCCCGAGTTCAGAATGGACCGAGCTCGAGCCTGCTAACGGAGTGAAAGGCTCGAAGATCGAAGTACACGATGAATACCGAGGCCAAGTATGGCCAACCCCGAGATGATGCCGTTATGGGTTTGTAACAGAAAGAGCAAGATTCCCGCAATGGCTCAAAGATCAAGGCGTAAATTCCGGAATGGATTTGTACGAATTCATACTAGGCGGTTAGACAACTGTCCAATTAGATTCCTTACTAAAAACTGAAATGTACCTTATTTAGGACCCCCTATTATATAAAGGGGAGCTCATTCATTTGTAAGCACATCAATCATTGGCAAAAGAATATACACTCTTACTTTCTTGCTCATTATTCATCAGAATTGTCTCTTAACTTTATTGTTCTCACTTTACTTTTCTTATTGACATACCTCGAGGCCATCATAGCTCGAGGTCAAGACTTGCTCGCACACCGGTTTGATTCAACTTACTTATTTAATTTATACATTTGTTTTCTTGGTTATCAGTTAGTATTGGACCGAATCACGTATCTTTAAGACCACAAAACAAATTTAATTGTTACTCGAATTTTTGGGGTAAACAGACACTAATATGTAGAAATGAATATGTTGTGTTTTAACATAATTGTTGCAACTGTTTTATTTATCTCAAGGAGCTAAATATTAGACTTGATGTTGACGACTTGCAACACATATAATTTTTATCTTCAGCTGTTTCGTTCTCATCATGAAAGTGCATACAGTACTTAGCATAACAAGAAAGGAGTCCGGAACCCAATTATTGTCTTTTTGGACAAGTATGACATAAATGTGTGTAAATAAAAAGAGTGGCCAATATATATATAACGCGGTTTTAAACCGCGCTATACTTTAACGGTATTTTGGCCGTTAAAGCATAGCATGGTTTAGAACCGCATTATACATATATAGCGCATGAATAAACCGCGCTATATACTTGATGAGACGTATAGGTATATCGCCTTTTATAACCGCGCTATACATATATAAATATAGGGCCCTTCTTCTTCCCACGATCAGAAAACCAGACGACCACTTATTAAAAACCCAACCAGATCGATCCCCCCACCCTTATTTTTCTCCAAAAAAATTGTGGTGAGCCCCACCCGTCATACAAAAAGATAAGAACGTAGGCCCCACATCCTAGCAAAGCATTCTATTGTTGTGGTTTCACCGTTTCAGAATCAAATTTTCAACTAATTGACTTTCTGAAAAACATAAATCGATGTATTCCGGTTTAGTTTATGTCGAAACTCGTATAATAATGCATATTAGTTGTCTTAAATGTGTTCCAAGTTGTTTTGTGTTTTATTTGTGAAACTAGTATGTTATATTTATCCGGACTAAGATATTAATGTTCTAAAAAAATATGTAAAAATTGAGAAATCATTTTTTTTGTTAATAAAAATGTTAATAAATATTTTTTACTGTTTTATATGTACTTTCGTGAATGTTATGTGATTAAAATATATTTGTTGTTTATATTTAGTTTAGATTATTTATTTGCTTAAAGACTAGTGGCCTTAATGTAAAGCCTTTTAGTGTAAAATCCCTGTAGTTTAAGTATCTCTTATACTGATAGATGAAACACAAACTCTGTCTAATTTACAAAATTAATGATTTAATTTAAAAAATAAACACACAAAATTATGAAAATATTAAAATTGACACACATAAGATTTCAGGATAGCTTGGTGCTACTGGGCCTCAAATATCGAGCCTGGAACCCGTAGGTATATACTCAGTCAAATTAAATAATTAAAAATAAAACAAACACAAAACACACATAAGAATTCATGGTAGCTTGGTGCTACTAGGCCTAAAATATCGAGCCTGGAACCCATAGGTATATACTCTGTCTAATTTACAAAAATTAATTATTTACTTTATAAAACAAACATACAAAATGATAAAAATATTGACACAAATAAGAATTCAGGATAGTTTGTGCTACTGGGTCTCAAGTATTGAGCCTGGAACCCATTGATATATACTCTGTCCAATTTATATAAATTAATTATTTAATTTATAAAAAAAACACACAAAATGATAAAAATATTGACACACATAAGAATTCAGGATAGGTTGGTGCTACTGGGCCTCAAATATTGAGCCTGGAACCCATAGATATATATTTTGTCCAATTAAATATGATAAAAAATAATTATTTAATTCACAGATCAAACATACAACTAATATTGTTTAATTTACAGTAGACGACATGGACGTGCCTGTATGCATCCCGGACCTGTCTCGGATGAGCTATTAGTGTTACAGGGCGATCATAGGTCAGCCTACGTATGGGAGGGAGAGCTACTGGCCCAGACTCTCCGCTCTAGGAGAGTGGATGACTTGTGGGATTTTATGAGGGACAGAGTTCTCCATCCCCGTGTAGTCCAGCGGTTGCGGGATACGGGCTTCTACAGGATATTTGAGATCGGGCGGCTGCAGCTCAGCTGGTCTTTGATCACGGCCCTGATAGAGCGGTGGCGACTGGAGACGCACACTTTCCACCTGCCCATTGGCGAAGCCACCATCACGCTGCAGGATGTAGAGGTTTTATATGGGCTGCTCGTTGATGGACTGCCAGTTGCATTGCCTCAGGCATGAGAGTGATGCCGCGTGGCCAGTATTTGGACATGCTTCTGCAGTTCACTGGCTTCATGCCACAGGAGGAGACTGCATATTCAGGGGCCAGTCGCATGAGTTTGACAACTATTAGACAGCATTTGGAGATATTGCACCCTGACATCACCGACGAGACAGATGATCTACATATTCACCGGTATACGAGGTTGTTGCTGCTCCTTTTGTTTGGGGGGGTCTTGTTCCCGAACACTTCGAGGAACCTAGTCAGATTGCGATTTATTCATCATCTTCATATGCTAGATGGTTTACCCCAGTACAACTAGGTGTTGCTATTCTCGCCTACATGTACAGGCATCTGTGCCGGGCGAGATTGGGCACCCAGCATAACGTATGTGGATTTTTGCCGCTTCTACAGGTGACAACATATTCGAATACCTCTGTTCATTCCAATCCAATTCTATCTAGTCAAAATTTATCTTAAACTTTACGTCAACTTTGTATGTTAGGTTTGGGCCTGGGAGCGGTTCCTGCAGCTGCATCCACCTCTACCACCCTTACAGCCAGATGTACCACCTACGTTTCTCCCTCTAGCTAGGAGGTGGGTTCTTCGGTATGGATATGTACAATATTACGATAGTCGTCATAATCTCCCCCTTTGCAGGAATGTTTTGGATATGTTGGAGGGCGCACAGGTAAATGTGTACCTAAACTTACTTGGTATAGCTTCACATGTGTTGCGCATACTCACGTTTTATGTTATTATTTGATAGTTCATCTGGACGCCATACATCGATGACTTGATAGGTGGCCTGTCCGATTATTACTCGGCCGGCCGACTGATTTGGATCACTTCCATCCCGCTGATGTGCCTCGATATTGTGGAGTATCATGCCACGGAGCGGGTACTTAGACAATTTGGCCGTCCGCATTATATACCGAGGGGGCCTACATGGGAGGCTACACATTATCAGCGGGATGATCGTTCTAGAGTGGATGACGCATATGTAGCATGTCTAGAGGCGCAGGTCCATACTTGGGACCAGCGAGCTGACCTGATTCCGCCTCCCCCTTCATTGATCCAGACGGAGACTATTCAGCTCTATATGGCTTGGTACCACCGCGTTACCCGACTTTTTGTCTGGAATCCCATTCATCTAGCTGGTGGTCAGTACGTTCCATACGTCGGGCGGCATGAGGCCCTGGTATGTTTTCTGTTATTATGTTTTCTATTAATTATATAACTGTAACTTAGTGCAATATTTGTAATTTATATTTTATAGTTTGTGCAGGCTATTGTCCTACATCTATTCTACCAGCTCGGACTGTAGATGCAGCTGAACACTCGTAAGGGAGCGGCCGCTTTCCACGATTATGGCCGGCAGGTTGCAGAGCTGGCCGCCCGGACACTGCAGCGAGTCTGGGAGGGACAGTGCTTGGGACACGACCCTGCTTATGTGGCTCCATAGCAGTACTAGCGAGACAGGGGTGTCACATGAGGTGGGGATGCCCGACGAGGCAGGGGTGCCCCATGAGGCTGGGCTACCCCTTGAGGTGGGGATGCCCCACGAGGAAGGGGTGCCGCACGGGGTCGTGGTGGGCAGCGTAGAAGTGGTCCCCAGCAAAGGGGCGTGGAGGCCCCTATTGATGATGTTGATGCTGATCTGCCGGGTGGCCTACATGAGCCGCACAAGTATCCCAGTAGCATGTCGTCATACATCCTTGATATGCAGCTCACTCCAGGGATTTCGCAGGTGACCCCGTCAGGTCCATTATTGATCAGGGGCATGGACCTTACCGGAGAGGATTGGGATTCATACTTCCCCGGCCCATCGACCGCTGCTGAGGATCTGCCGACCCGAGATTTGGATAGTGGGCGCCGGCTAAGTTATGGCTCATCATCACAGGCGCAGGTATGGTTTTATTAGTATTAAATTTAAATTTGTTTTTACTTTTCTCATTTATTTTCCATAAGTTTAACTATTTCCTTATTAAGGCTTCATCCCCGCCCGTCACGGAGGCCCCTTCGTGCGATGCTGACATTGCTGCAATCGATGATTTTATTCAGGAGCCTGACGAGACCATTGTAAGACAATATAAATTGTTGTGACTTAATATATACTTTCCTTTACTGAGCTGAATTATTCTTCTGTAGGTTTCTACTGGACCGACGGCCCTTTCTGCCGATCCTGCCAGCACCACTGATGATCATGATGCAGCACATCCTGCTATAAAGAGGCGACGTGATGAGGATGATCCTGATAGCGTTGCCGGGCGGGATGGGATACGCCTCAGGCCAGCGGCTGTGTTAAAGCATATAGGATGTGGGACGCATTGATTTTTTTGTGTGTATTTTATGTGAATAATAACAACAATTTTTATGTTTACATACTATGCGCATTATGTTTTTATTTCCCGGTTCCTTCTTTATTTTAATACTACAACACAAACACAAATATAGCAACTTAACATAATTTAGATTTCATACAACTAATGAAAATACATGACACGGGAAACATAAAGATAAAGTAGTACACTCAACACATAAATGTTATTGTTTAGTCACTGTCGCCCGTTATTTTCTGCTCCAACCACTTAAATTTATCTTCCAGCTTATTTTTTTCTTATTCTGTCTCTTTCAAGTTTCTCCTTCAACTCCGCAATTTCTCGTTTATATTCTCTTTCATCTTGCCACTGTTTTAAGGTCAAATTATGAAGAAACTGCAAAGATTGTTTGTAGCATTCCTGATCACAAGGATCATCAATTCATACCTCAAAATCGCAACAAGTTTCATCGGGAACCCTATAAAACTTGTTCACATACATCCAGTAGCGGCGTCCAACTTCACCTTCATCCCAACATTCCTGCATCATGCATTTTTTCCGCACTCGCACCTTGGTACATAAAGGCGTTCAGACATTTGTTAAAACGTAAAAAAACCTTGCTTTTATGGAAAGTTTTGCTATTGGTTAGTGTTAAGCACAAAAAATAACTAGAATACGTCCATTGTTTATAGGCAAGACAACACACATAACATAGTATTTAACCGCGCTATATATATTCACATAACATAGTATTTAACCGCGTTATGCTTTGCGTGTAAAAGATTCTGTTGGATACAAAACAACTTTTTGTTAGGCGGGCAGCTTTTCAGTTCGACAAGACAACACACATAATATAATATTTAACCGCGCTATATATATTCACATAACGTAGTATTTAACCGCGTTATGCTTTGCGTGTAAAAGATTCTGTCGGACACAAAACAACTTTCTCTTAGGCGCGCAGCTTTTCAGTTCGACAAGACAACACACATAACGTAGTATTTAACCGCGCTATATATATTCACATAACGTAGTATTTAATCACGTTATGCTTTGCGTATAAAAGATTATGTCGGATACAAAACAACTTTTTCTTAGGCGTGCAGCTTTTCAGTTCGACAAGACAACACACATAACTATATTTATCAAATATATTCATATTTTTTATATTTTTTAATCAAATACTATTTTTGATTACATGAACAGGAGGGAGAAATGCATTAATTTACTCAACTGGAAAATGTTAATTATTAATAAGATTTAACAACAATGGAAACATAATTTTATTTGATACATCTTCCAACATAAACAAAACAACTACTTATTACAACATAAACTCATTGATAGTTGGGCACATTAGAATAACACCCACCACGAGCTTGATTACCACCACCACCTAAACCAGCCAAAGGACATTTTTGACGGTCGTCACCTGTTCGCGAGCATATACCACATTTGCGCGTATAAATGATATCGCTAACATCCATTTGGTTCTGTATACGCGTTCTCTTCAGCACCTGTATTCGACGCAAATAGTCCTGGTTACACACCATTTTAAATGGTTCCGGCGGCCAATAATGCTCAGCATCCACTGGTTGCAACTTCCCACTATAGGTGTTTAAATAAGCAGCAACACTATATTGTTTATCAACGTAGTTGGTTGGCCCTAAACCAACATGTTGAAAGCACCCCATGGAATGTGAGAACGGCTTGTGGTAGATGGACCATTTCCCACAAGAGCACAACCTTCTAGATTCATTTATGGTATGTACATTATTCCCCCGGTTTTGATGGATCGCGGTGCGAACTTCAAAAACATTTATGTCCTGATCATACTGCAAAAATGAATGCCAATGTGCTCGCTGCTTGTATTTCTCAAATCACTTCATCGACACTGGCATAAATTCAACACCCATTTCCATCAATGACGTTGCAGTTGCAGCCCTTTCAACAAACCTCTCCGCCATCTGCTTGAATGACATCCACACCATGGCAGTGACATGTAATCCTCTAGCCGACTTCAATAACCCGTTGAAAGTTTCTGACACGTTTGTAGTCATAATTCCCCACCTTCTTCCACCATCTGCATGCAAAGTCCACTTGCGAAGCTCGTGTCTCATCAACCAATGTTAGGCTCTCTCATCTTCCTGCCTGATATATTCCATGTGCCTCCAAAATTTATGCTCTTGGTGGTCTGTTGCTTCCATCCACATCAAATTATGCAGGTCATTGTTGGGATGTGCCTTCTGGAAATTGGCCTTCAAGTGCCTCACACAGTAACGGTGGTAGGCATAAGGTTCTTGCCATGCAGGCAAGTTCTCTATAGAACTTAGGATACCACCATGCCGATAAGATATTAGACAAATACCGGAACGCTGTTTGACAACGTGCTCTTTCAAATGGTTAAAAAACAGTGTCCATGTCTCTTAGCTTTCATTGGCACAAATAGCAAAATCTAGAGGAAATATTTGTCGATTAGCATCTACTGCAACGACTACCAACAACTTGATATCATACTTTCCATATACATGAGTTCTATATATGGATATTACTGGTCGGCAATGCGGAAAACCATCAATTGCTGGTTTAAATGCTCAGAACACGTAATTGAATATATATTCTGGTTTTTCGGGACTCCGCTTAAGCTTCCATTCAACAACCGTCCCGGGGTTAAAGTGCTGCAGTGCGGCCATGTACCTGGGTAGAGCTACAAATGACTTATCCCAGTTACCATAAACAATTTCAAACGCACGTTTGTGCCCAAGAAATGCCTTTCTTTTGGTAATGGTATGGCCATATTCCTGGTGGACTGATGTAATGCACTCTTTGATTTTATACCTTATGGACGCTTCAAGGTGTGGAATAAGGACAGGAGAAATCAAGTCAATATCCAAGTTGAAGTGATTCACATTGAATGTGTCCATTTCACATCTGTGGATGAAAATGTATTTACCCACTTTCCACAAACCTATTTTCTTCTTGCTCGTACACAGCATCCAATGACAACCCGTAAACCATCAGCGACAAACAACCTTGTATACCTCCGGAGTTTACTCCCATACCATCATCTCACGACACTCTTTCACGTTGTGCACTTTTGCCGCCCTGCTTATGCGCGCTTTATCAGGAAAAAGCATGCCCTTTGCCAGCACTGTTGGTCTTGAATCATCCCACATTGCTGTCCGAATTTCAACAAAATCCCTTGTGAGAGCATCCACATCCGGAATACTTGGCAAGTTATCAAGGTAGGGAATCTTCTTTGAATGAAATGGCACTTGGGACTCGTACACTCTTGGTCTAACAGGGGGTGGAGCATACTCCCTCATCAAATCAGGTCTTTCATTCTCATCCTCCTCATCTACATCCTCACGAGGGAAGGGTGTGTCGCCTCCGGAATCATCGACATTGTTGTCATAATCACTGTTCTCTTCCTCACTTTGTGCATCTGCCAGATCCCGATTAAATATATCTTCTTCGGGAAATTGAGTGAGGACAGGTGGTTCAACTTGCTCGTTTTCACTGCACAAACAACAAAATAATAAGCTACTGAAATTAATAAATACTTTCCATATAGCTATATCACTTCACTTACAAGTCGTAATGTGATGACATTCCATGATGGACAGTTTCCTGTTGGTGATGACTCCCGGATGGACCATCATGATCCAACACACCAAAACTAGGCATATTCCAACTAGGCGTGGGTTCATAACTTATAAAATTCATATCTGGCTGGTACCCCCTGTGGAACATATGAGCGTTAATACAAATTCAATACAGCAAAAATATACATCTTAACACAAAGGAAAATTGAAGTTTACCACTCGTCTTGTCGATTATGTAAAGCAGGAGAGAAATTATTTCCTCGCTGCTCATTCGCCGGTGGTGATTGTATTGGTAAAAAAGAGTTTCACACGTAAGCCAACTTTTGACAACTCAGCCAGTTACGTGGACACAGGAAAACGCGACAGCTGGATGTGATTCTTTGAAGAGGTATGGAACAAAGAGGCACGATTCAATAAACCCTCGAGCTTATCAACCACGAGAAACTCAACCTGATCAAAACAGGGAAGAGGCACGGTCAGAATGAATCTGGACAAAGCTACGGGCATATTCAAGGGCCCACAATTGATTACTCGAACGTTATGTAACCGTACCCCAATTACCGTTATCCTTTTTAACGCCTCATTAATGTCATAATTAGTCATTAATGAGCAACCATAGTAAGAGTTGTACGTTATATCAAGGAATCTCCTATATAAGGAAGGGGAATACAACTTGTAAAGAGATCTGATTCTCGAATACAATTGACTTCGCTTTTCTATCTTTCTGCAATATTATCTATTATTTATTTTTCTATATTTCCTTGATTATCAGTAACCCGTGTTCATCCTAGAAATAGCTTTAGTCAAAGGATCTAATTCTTTGGTTAAACAAATTGGTTCCGTTACCGGGAATCTGATAATCTTTGTTTGCTTTTCAAGTGATATCCTCTGAACTATGTCGAACTCCAATGACAACAACCAGCAAAGGAGTGGAACCCCAGTTCTATCGCCTTCAGGAACCCCACGTGGTTCAAGGGAATAATCCCCAGAAAGATCCAATAACAACAATGGTGATAATGATCAAACTGTGGAACAAGATCGTGTAAAGAAAATGATTGAAGAGTATGTGAGCCAAGCTTTGCAAGAATTTACGAGAGGATTACCGGTAGCATTACCTACACCGCCGACGCCACCCCCCAATAATACCATCACCATGGAAAATCCTCAATCTGGGTTGGCAAACTCAGGAAGAGGAGATACTCCTAATGAATCTCTCGAAACGAGACCAGGTATATCTAATAACTCAGAATTACAAAATTTACTGCTAACCATGCAGAAACAGATGAAGGAGCAGAACGATCGCATCTAACAAATTCCTGGAGTACCACATGTCATCAAAGGCATTGATGTTGATAGGTATTGTCAACAACCTTGGAAGCCAAGTGCGGCACCCTTGCCTATACCCAAGAAGTTTAAAATGCCTGACGTTCCCAAATATGATGGAACAACTGACCCACGTGACCATGTGACTGCTTTCACTACTGGGGTAAAAGGCAACGACTTAACAAAACAAGAGATTGAATCAGTCCTTGTCAAAAAATTTGGGGAAACACTTACCAAAGGAGCCCTAACCTGGTATTCTCTTATACCTGAAAATTCTATTGACTCTTTTGCCGAGCTTGTAGATTCATTTATAAAAGCACACTCTGGTGCACAAAAAGTTGAGAAGAGAATGGAAGACATATTCAAAATAAAACAAGGAGACACGGAACTACTCCGTGAGTTTGTAGACAGGTTTCAACGAGAAAGAATGCAGTTACCCAGGGTGCCTGATAATTGGGCAGCCATGGCATTTGCAAGCAACCTAAACGATAAAAGCTCAGAAGCCACGAGACGACTTAAGGAAAGTCTAAGATAATTTCCCGCTACAACATGGAACGATGTATATAACAGGTACAGTACTAAACTCAGAATAGAAGAAGATATCATTGCTCGTTCGAGAGATGAAGATCATTCCAGATCTAGACGTCCTGAATCAGATAGAAGATCAGGTAAAAATAGGAAATATCCTTACTTAGAACCCTCGGGACGCAATATCCGTCCCAGGTTCGAAAACACTAGGTCGGACTATAGACCACAAGGAAGAGACGTAGTCTCATCCTCGTCTAGATCCAGAAAAGATCGAGATGAACGACCTAGAGGTAATACTCAAATTGGGGATCATACCTTTAATGTAAGTACTACTGAACTTGTCTCAATATTGAGGAACATAGGATACAAGGTTAAGTGTCCCAAAGAGATGCAGTCAAATCCAAGTAGAAGGAACCCAGATCACTGGTGTGAATTCCATAACGATCATGGGCACAAAACTGCGGATTGCAGATTTTTACAAGGTGAAGTAGAAAATTTATTGAAACAGGGCTATTTAACAGAATTGTTTAGTGATAAAGGTACATAGGCATATATGAGGAACATGCAGGAGCCTCCAAAGCCTCCTTCTCCAAAACGAACCGTCAACGTGATACACGGAGGTGAAGAAGTAAATGGAGTGATCTGCAAAACAACCACAAAGTTCACAATTACACATGGAAAACGGGCTCGTGAAATATGGAAGAGGACGATATAACCTTCGATGATGCAGATATCGGTGGATTAATGCTCCTGCACAATGATGCTCTGGTAATATATTCATGACACTAACGTAAAAAGAGTGTTNGTGATCAAAAGTACCAGGTTCCAAGTCATCGATACTGACATGGCTTATAACGTGATCGTGGGAAGGCCATGGATCCACGACATGAAAGAAATACCCTCCACGTTGCATTAGGTAATTAAATTCCCCTCTGAATGGGGGATTCAGAAAATTGGAGGCGATCAGTAGACCGCAAATATAAACTTTGTGGTACACTACAACAAGAAAATAGAGGTGGAAGAATTACGAGATAAGGGAATCTCCTAAGCAGGTAATGCCGCCCAAACAGGCATGGAAGAAATTACTACCCAAATAGGTCCGGAAGGTATTATTGCTAAAATAGGTATGAAAGAAAATACTTACGAGAAGGAGAATCAAGTTACCACGGAAGGTGTACTATACGACACAGATGCAGATTCCAGACAGGATGTCATTCATGAACCGGAGGAAGATGAGCACATCAAAACAACTACGGAGGAGCTCGAAGC
>MDKI01218834.1:0-14715 GCA_005239505.1 Nicotiana paniculata | reverse complement strand
GCTACCAAGAAACAAAATTCAGTAGCCTTGTCTACTGCTGAGGCTGAATATGTGGCTGCAGCCGCATGTTATGCCCAGTTGCTATGGATAAGGCAACAACTCATGGATTTTGGTATTGATGTGGGATGCATTCCTATTTTCTGTGATAACACTAGTGCTATTAGTATGACGAAGAACACGGTTCATCACAAGAGGACTAAGCACATAGATGTTAGGCACCATTTCCTAAGGGATAACTATGAAAAGGGAATGATTTCAATTGAATTTTGTGCTACTGATCATCAAATTGCTGATATATTCACTAAAGCACTTAGTAGGGAGAATTTTGAGAGAAACAAACTGGAATTAGGGATGATTAAGATCACCTGATTGAAAAAAAAAACTAAAAAAACGAACTTTTGTTTGCTAGAAAATTTTAATTAGGTACTTAATTAGATTAACAATTGCTCACTCTCATACTGTAAAAAGTGTACTCTTATGCCATGTTTTGATGTGACTCACTGATCACAAATGAATTTTTTTCTATCTTTGGAAATTGAGGCTTGATCAAGAGGATTCTGAAATGATGAACCTGGTTCATCGTGCTGGTTCATCTGAAAGGCGAGGTATGTGTTCTACACTCTGCACACTTTGAAATACTAATAATTAAATCATGAGCAGAACTCTGCCCAAACTCAAAATCTTTTCAAAGCCTATCCATTTGACTTTGAACCAGTTCTGTTTCAACAAGAATCCTCACCAAATTAAAATACCAAGATTCTAGGGAAGCCTTAACCGTCAATTCAAAACTAAAAGTTCATTCAAGCCACCCCTCCCTTACAAAACCATTCCTAGATTTTTGATGACTCAGGTAACATCTGTCCCAAGTCCTTCTTCTGAGGTCATCTATGATGTTGCTAAAAAAACTTAGAAAATAGGTTCATACTAGTTGGGTCTGTAATAGATGTGGAGTTGCCAGAAACAATAAGAATAGGTGGTAAAAATTAAAAATAAAAAAATGAGTGAGGGAGTACAGAGTAATGAGAAAGGGAAAAGGGAAAGAAGTGGTTGATTCTTCACCCACCTCTAAATCTGTTAGAATGGCTATATTTGGAGCTGAGCCAGAAAAGGAGGAAGAAAATAGTAAGAAATCAGGGGGAAGTGAATCAGGAGAAACTGAAGGGTTAGTAAATTTAGAAAAGCACAAAGATGAACCCGGTTCATCTACTGAGGAAACACTGCCGGATCTGCTGAAAATGTTAGGCGATAATTACAATCCAAAGAAGAAAAGAACTCCTAAAGCTCAAACGTCTGGAACAGCAAGAGAAAGTAAGAAAAGAAAAGCTGCTCCTTCTGAGACTTCTAATATTTTTCTTCCAAGAGGAAGAAATACAAGGAGCAAGGTAAATCAAAGTGAGGATGAGTTGAAGAGAGCTTTAGAGGAGAGTAAGAAGAAAAGAGGAAAAAAAGAAAGAAAGAAAGAAAAGGTTGTTGAACCTATTGAGGTTGTTGAAGTAGATGAGATGGACCTGATCCATCAAAGTGAAAAAGTGGCAGAGGTAGAGGTTCAGACCTCTAAGCTCAAGAAATTCAAGACTTGCTCAAAGAAGTTTTCATCTATTTCTAAGTTAGCTGAACCGTCCATCTTGGCTAAATGAACCAGGTCTGCAATTTTTCCAAGCCTTAATTTCCTAGCCTGTCTAGAACTTTCAGTGACGCAGATTCAGAATTGTTTGTTTGTTGCTCATGTTTTAATTATTTTTGTTTCATTGATGGATTGTATCAGAATCATATTTTCTCTATCAATGAAATTTGATGCTTTTTGCTCTGATTCAGTATCTCTATTTTTGATAGTTTGAATTCTTAGTTGATTATTGATGATTAATCCATGATTGCATATGCAGTAGCCTCAATGGCCATGAGTAGTTGTTAACAACACTGATGAGTTCATCATTTTGCAAACTTTTCGATGATGCCAAAAAGGGGAAGAAAAAAGTGCTTTTGTATTTCAAGTGATATTTATAACCTAATGAACCTAGTTTCTCTATGATAAATGCTTAAAAACATACAAAGTGTTTGAGTTGTATACAGGATTAAGCACAGAGTTTGTCATCATCAAAAAGGGAGATTTTTTTTTACCCATGTCACTGCATAGTTTTGAAGATTGACAAAAGGCTGACCAGTTGAACCAGGTCCATCAAAGCACACATACTTGACCTGATGAGTTGGCACACAAACCTTATATGCATAGGAGATGAATGCGATTGTGAAGTATCAATGAACAAGAAGAGTAGATTCTAATGCGAAAAGGTTGCAAATTGATGAAAGAATAGAAGTCGATTCAGCAAGGACAGAAATGAAGGAAGGAAGTTGAGTTTGATAAGAACTTTTTCTCCCAGGTAGAGTTGAATTGGAATTGGAAGACAAGCTCAACGACTGACTCTATAAATACTTGATGTATTTCTGTTGAAAAAAGAGACGTACAAAAGCTGAAGTGAATCAAAATCTGAAAGCAAAGTTCCCAGAGTTATTTTGCTAGCAGAATCATTGTGCGATTCAAAGGCTACAGTTCAACTAGAAGAACCAGTTCCATCTAATTAATTATTGAGTCTAGTTGATTGTAGTAAGAGTTCTCATATTGTATCTTTTCAGCTTTCATAGAAGCAATTGTAATAGGTACGCATTGTTCAAGTTAGAGTTAACTTGAAGCTTGTAGAAATTAGCTAGGGGCTAGTTACTACAAAGGGATTAGAGTTAGTCCTAGGATTACAAAAGAGCTTATTTTGTAAGTCTGTTTGGCTCAGAGTTTTTAGTGAAGTGATTGAGCAAATCCTACTGAGGAGTAGGTCGTAGTTTTTTCACCTTTTGAGCCAGGTGTTTTTCATGTAAAAATCTCTGTATTTTTACTTTACTGATTTTAATATTCCGCAACAGTAGAAGTAAGTACATCAAGAAGAACCAGGTTCTTCCAGTTAGATAGCACTAGAAAAATTGGGTACCTCACAATTAACTTATATAATTGTGTGGTATTAATTGTGTGGTATTAACGTCCAATTTGGCTTATATGAATTAGTCTTCACTGATAAACGTGCTTCCTTCTTCTTTTATTTGCTACTACATGCACATCCCGCTCCTATTTTTATTTTCATTTTTTTAATTCATTGTTGCATGCACATCCTTTCCCTATTGTCCCTTTATTTGAATTCGTGGTAATATGCAAATCCCTTCCCTTCTCCACCCTTCCTTGCTCAAATTGGCTATAACATGCGTATCCCTTTTCCTAGTCATACTTATTTGCTCTAAGTAGATTTTTATTCATTTTAAAATTGCTACATCATGTCTCTCCCACCCATGCTCCTTCTCTTACTTTATCATATTCCCCATATTACACGAAACTAACTTCTTCTTATTTTTCTTTCTTTCTTTTTATGCCTTTTATGTATAATCTTAATAATGCGCTTATTGTTTTCACATGTTTTATCATGCAAATACTTGACAATGTGTTATTTATCTTCGCATAAAGAATGCTCCACATCATATTCCACTCATGCCCAATTAATACTATAGCGGCGCTTGATGAGTGTCTGCGCTCTTCCGTAATCACCCTTTTAATTTGGAAAGGCTTATTTGCGGTAAAACTAGTCGATCAACGGTGCAGTTGACGGTTTCGTGTCTTTCCCTCTCAAGTTGTCCACTTGAGAGTACCAGTCTAGACCCTTCTAGAAACCTCACTTAAATATCAATTGTGCATGCATCATGTCAAACCTAGTACGGGTTAGAACACTATCCGCGTGATAATACGCTAAGGCAATCCTTGTCTAAAGTCCGACGAGATTTCCATAATCCCAATGGACACCATCATGTTATGTGCATTATGGAGAAAACATGCTGGTATGTTGATAATTAATGTGTGAATAGTCAAATCCAGAGGGGGAAAGGGCTAACTATATTTGTTTTGTACAAAATGAGGCACGAAGTCCCTAGGTTCGGCATGGTCCAAAAAAAACCCATCTTTGCTACTTGATTGGTGGAAGAACCTCTCACCTAGTGCCTAGTGACAAGAACCATGTGAAAAGCGTCCTCAGAAATTTACCCTCCTTATTGGACATTCGGCCAAATAATGCATTGATTGAGGCTGCCACTATGTTTTGGGATGAGAAGAGAGTTGTCTTCCGTTTTGGTGACATAGAAATGACTCCTCTCTTAGAGGAAATAGGAGGCATCGTTGGGCTCCCATGGGATAGTCCTGGTTTATTGGTACCAGAAAATTGCACTCCCCAAGGTTTCTAAAAATGATGGGTTTCAAGAAAAATGCTGAGTTGCTCTGTCTGAAGAAATCATACATACCATTTGAGTTTCTTTATGAACGTTATGAGCATAGCAAGTCATATCGTCTTCACTATGATGAACTTTCCATTACTTCTTTGGGTTGGACACACCGCCGAGTTTTTGTATTCATTGTCTGTTTCTTGGGGATGCTGATATTTCCAATGAAGAGGGAGAGGATCCATACTCGCCTAGCCATGGTCGCTAGGACTTTAATGGAGGGAATTGAGGGACAAACTTATACCATCATCCGTATGATCTTGGCTGAAATGTACCGGGCTATAGATCGCTGCAAAAAAGGGTATGGGCACTTCGAAGGTTGTAATATGTTGTTACAGGTATGGTTATTAGAACATTTCCAAAGAGGTGAATATCGTCAGGAACTTCTGCAATGACCACTGCATGACCACATAGCCTACCATCATCGGAAAATAATGACATTTATCCTAGATAGATTTGCGCAACCCGGAAGTGATGTACGCTGGGTATGTTTCTTCAGCAACTTGACTGACAAAAAGGTACATTGGATGTTCGAATGGTTTCCTAGCAGCGAGTTCATTATCAGGTCAAGAGAAACCACTCATCTAGTATTGATCGGGTTAAGAGGAATCTATCTTTATGCTCCTATAAGGGTAATGAGGAAATCAGGGAGAAAGCGGGTTATACCTCAGGGTTTCCAACATGGTCCAGTACAAAGTAGACTTCAAGGGGAAGGCCATTCCATTCAAATTTGAGGCACAACATATGTGGAATCAAAAGGTCATTGTGGAGAGAGATACAATTAAGCTAGATAGGTGTCACATCCATGTGTACTTCTACCCATCATGGCTGGTAGATGATATCGCGAAAGATGTCAAGCCAGGGATTAATCTGAAGAATAGGGTTATAGACAACGTTGTTGAAGCACAAGTCAAATATAGGATGCTGTGCAAGAGGGTTTTCAAGTCTGAAGCTTGGCATTTGGAACAACACAAAGTGGATATGGAAGCAATCAACGAATGGAAAGAAATCGCTACTAAATCAACACAGAGATTGGAATATTTGGAGCAAGGATTAATGGAGCTTGAGGGGAAGATGAGGAAAAGTCTCTTGGATTGTCTGAATGCGGAAGGAAATGAAGGAGGGCGTCTAGAAAGGGCTTATCTACTATTAGACATGCGCGACCTGGGGAACTTGATTGATGGAGCCAAGAAGGCCAAGCATGGAGAAGGTCCCTCTGGGACCAAATAGATTAGGAAACAATTTTTTTATTGCTTTCTAGATACAATTAGACTTTGATTGTAATAAGGCGAATGCCATTAGTAACTCCTTTCATTATTGTCATTTTAGTAGAGAGTTGGTTCATTTTCACATTAATGAAATGACACAATTATTGGCATCAATTTTCTCCAAATCTATGCATCGCTTAGGCCTACCTCGGGCACAACAAGGTCCCTCAAATTAGGACGCAAATTTATTACATAATTCCGCAATACATGTTTAAATATTGCAAACATCCTTCTAATACTCCTTACTGACTTGGTTACCTTTTGTTTTTCTTTCTTTTGTTTATTCCCATTCCCTAAGGTTAGTTCGTGCATACTAGCATCATCGGCATATCACACCAGATCCAGAGGTCCTCCACCTCCTCCTCCACCAAGTGATCCTAAGAACAAAGGAAAAGCCGGAATGGATGATAAGAGCAGTATCAGGAAAGTCAATGCTACCCATGCAGAGAATATTGAAACTTCGGATGGTCAGAGTACTTTGGCGCAGAACGATTTGGTCTTATGTCTGGAACAGAAAATACTGGAGCTACAAGGGGATCTTGAGCAGGTCCGGAACTTGGCAAACCTTTCCCTCACCCTAAACGTTCCCGACATTAACCAACAAAATGTACAAAACCCGGCACCTCCTCAAAATGCACAAAATCAACACCCGCAAATCCTCCCGCACTTCATCAATATGCCACACCTCCTCAAAATCCTAATCCTCCACCAGTACCTACCCCTCCACAGCACCATCACCATCCAACTCAGTATCCACAAACTACCACCTATCACACTCCTCAAAATGCACCACAACCTACCCCTGATCCACAAAAATCAACAAACGACCACCACTATGCCCAGATTCCTGGAGTCCATCAAAGAAACCCCATATACGTGGAAACCTTACCCCACACCCCTCAACAGACCCTGTACACGCCTAAATCTGCCGAGAAGGACCTGCTCATCAAGAACATGGCGGAAGAACTCAAGTAACTTATTGGCAGAGTTCAAAGTGTCGAAGGGGGTAAAGGCATCGAGGGATTAAATTAAGAAGATTTGTGTATTCATCCTGATGTAGAGCTACCAGAAGGTTACAAGCCTCCTAAGTTTAAAATGTTCGACGGGACTGGTGATTCGAAGGTACACTTGAAAACGTATTGTGACAAGATTGTAGGGATTGGAAAGGATGAAAGAATTCGCATGAAGCTGTTAGGAGCCTCACTGGAGATGCCCTGTCTTGGTACATTGGTCAGAACCCAAAGAAATGGGTCAATTGAGTGAGCATGGAATCATATTTTATAGATCGGTTCAGGTTTAATACGGAAAACGCACCAGACATTTTCTACATTCAGAATCTTAAGAAGAAGCCAACGGAAACTTTTCATGAGTATGCTACCCGGTGGAGGTCTGAAGCTGCAAAGGTAAGACCAACGTTGGAAGAAGAACAGATGAATAAGTTCTTCGTCCGAGCTCAGGATACACAGTACTACAAGAGACTGATGGTTATTGAAAACCATAAATTTTCTAACATCATCAAATTGGGAGAAAGAATAGAAGAAGGGATTAAAATCGGAATAGTGACAAATTTCGAAGAGCTCCAAACTACAAACAAAGCCTTACAGTCAGGTGGTATCTCCAATAAGAAAGAAGTAGGGGTAGTGATGGTGGCCCAAGGTCCAAAATCTCCCCTTAAATACCAAACACCCGCCACCCACATATCAGCCATCACCTCCCAAATACCAAAAACCTGCCGCCACTTACCGTACTTATAACACCCAGCTAGCATACTACCACTCACCACCAGCCCGCCAAAACTACCAAAAACTTAGACCAAATTTCGACTGCATACCACCCAGACAATACACCCTAATTGCTGAACCCATAGACTAACTGTACGAAAGACTGAAGGCTGCCAGTTATGTCACTCCCATTCCTGTTGTTCCTATGGAAAACTCCACCCTGTGATCCAAATACGACATGTGCCTACCACTCAGGCATTAAGGGTCATACTATTGATGAATGTCAAACTTTGAAGGATAAGATTCTGACATTAATTGACACCAAAGTTATACAGGAAAAGGAGGCTGCACCCAATGTCCGTAACCATCTTCTCCCAGACCACATAGGTGAAGGGATAAACGTGATAGAAACCGACGAAGAATGGGATCCAGAAAGGTCAATTGGACTCATTCGAGAAGGGGATAATCCTAAAACATCTCCAGACACTCTCACACTTGTCGTGGTACAAACTCAGGGATCGATTGAGGTTGAGGTAGCCGCACCAACTCTGTTTGAGGTTGAAGTGAGAACACCCTCAGCCGTACCAACTCCGTTTGAGGTTGAAGTGACAACGCCCTTCACCGTAATTGTAGAACCTACACCGTCTTTTAAGTCTAATGCTATACCTTGGGACTATGTTGCAGAATCAAGAAGGAAAGGAAAAGACAAAATGGAAGAAAAAGGTGCAACGCAAGGCATGACCAGAACTGGTAGGGTTTATACACCCGAGCATTTAGGAGGAACAAGCAAAGAAGCCGCTTCTAAGTCGGTTGTCATTGAGACTGGCCCAGATGATATTTGGAGAAAGGTACAGGCGAGAGAATATTATGTGGTTGATCATCTGAACAAAACCCCTGCTCAAATATCCATTTTATCACTACTGTTGAACTCTGAGGCGCATAGGAATGCATTGATGAAGCTGTTGAATGAAGCCTATGTACCCAATAACATTACCAATGGAGAGATGGCCAATATGGTAGGGCAAGTGTTGGAAATACACAATATCACCTTTCACGAAGACGAACTGCCACCGAAAAGACTGAGTCACAACAGGGCACTGCATATCACAATGCAGTTTGAGGACAAATTCATTGCCAGGGCCCCGAATTGGTTTGATATTGAGTTTCAAGTGTTAGATATATCCTCTACATATAATCTGTTGTTGGTATGACCTTAGATACATGTCGTTGAGGTTGTAGCCTCTACTCTACATCAGGCCGTGAAGTTTGAATGGAACCATCAGAAAGTAATCATCCATGGAGATGGAAGTAATCCCATTTACACCAATCAAATTGTTCCGGTTGTCGAGAACAGAAGGAAGCTGGGTGGAGAAACATACCATCGCATCGAGAGTGTCAATGCAATTAAGAAAGATAAATTGTGGAGAAACAAGATAAAAAGCATATTGGCATGGGAAGGGTAAGAACCTGGTAAGGGTCGCGGTAAGAATCTCCAGGGTATCACCAAACCAATATAGCCAAAGCGTCACGACATAACTTTTGGGCTTGAGTATGAATACACCTGGCACGAGTATCAGAGTTGGTCGTCATCACGGCGTGGTCCTTATTACCCTCTAGAGCAGCCGGTACCACATTTGAGCCGGTCATTTCATCAAGCCGGCATGATGTAGGGGTCCGATGAAGATGAAGTTCTAGCTGGCATAAGGAATCTGTTCCTAGAGGATGAAGGCATGGACTGGAATGCAATAGTTGAGGAGGAGGAGGAGGAAGGCCTCATCATTCAGACAATGGAGAATGGAGTTGTTCTCCAGAATTGGACTGATGCACCATCAAGGGCCCGTCGAGTTCCTGGGTAGCCTGGCAATTAGCATCATTATTTTTAAATGCAATTTTATGGGCATTTAAGACATTTTTAGTATTTTGTTTTTTAAACGTTTTCGTTTTGAATAATTGCTCGAATCATTGAAATGCATTTGTTTGACATTTCAATATTTATCGATGGATTGTTGTTTTACTATTTATCATTATACTTACATTTTGTCTCTACAACATTATTATTACTTACGCTGATGAACCTATGACTGTGACATGTAATGAGACAACACAACATAAGGATAGTGATTCAGATGATCCAGAAGAAAATACAATACATGAGGACATTGTCAGAGAAGTGGAAAATTTTGAAAACAAGCCTAAGTCCAATTTGGATGAGACTGATAGTCAATTTGGGAGACTCAGAAACAGTCAAGGAAACTCATGTAAGCATTCACATATCGTTGTCAGAGAAAGAAGAATACATACGGTTTTTGAAAGAATATGAGTATATTTTTGCATGGTCTTATGATGATATGACCGGTTTGATCACGTCCATAGTGGCTCATAAGATACCGACCAACCCTATGTGTCCGCCTGTAAAGCAGAAGCTCAGAAAGTTCAAGCCAGATATGAGTCTGAAAATAAAAGAGGAAGTCACCAAAAAGATCAAAGCTAAGGTTCTCAGAGTGGTTGAATATCCAACCTGGTTGGCTAACATCGTGCCAGTTCCGAAGAAGGATGGGAAATTCATAGTATGTTGACTATCAGGATTTAAACAGAGCAAGTCCCAAAGATGATTTCCCATTCCCCAATATACACATACTGATCGACAATTGTGCCAAGCATGAACTCTAGTCTTCTGTGGATTGCTTCGCGGGATATCATTAGATCTGGATGGATGAAGAGGATGCCGAAAAGACAGCCTTTATTACACCATGTGGAGTATATTTCTACAAAATGATGTCTTTTGGTCTGAATAATGCTGAAGCCACTTATATGAGGGCCATGGCAACTATTTTCCACGACATGATACACAAGGAGATAGAAGTGTACGTGCACGACGTCATCATCAAATCAAAAAAGGGTACAGATCACATAGCAGATCACAAATGTGACTTTGCAGTCTCTGCTGGAAAGTTGTTAGGGTTCATCGTCAGCCGCCGAGAAATTGAGTTAGACCCGTTAAAGTTCAAGGCTATCTAAGACTTACCACCTCCAAAGAACAAGAAAGATGTGATGAGTTTCTTAGGGCATCTCAATTACATCAGCCGTTTCATAGCACAATCAACTGTGATCTGTGAACCAATTTTCAAAATATTGAAGAAGGATGCTGCAATAAGTTGGACTGAAGAATGTCAGAAAGCCTTTGACAAAATCAAGGAATATTTGTCCACTCCACTAGTCCTGGTCCCTCCAGAACCTGGGAGACCTCTACTACTCTATTTGTTTGTACTAGATGGGGATTTTGGTTGTGTCTTGGGACAACACGATGAGACAGGAAGGAAAGTTTAGGCCATATACTATCTGAGTAAGAAGTTCACACCCTACGAAGCACGATATTCTTTGTTGGAACGCACCTGCTGCGCTCTGACGTGGATAGCTCAAAAGTTGAGGCACTACTTCTGTGCCTACACCACATATGTCATATCAAGGATGGATCCTCTAAAATACATTTTCCAGAAACCCATACCTACAAGGAAGCTGGTAAAATGGCAGATACTATTAAGTGAGTTCGACATTATCTATGTAACTCAGAAAGCGGTCAAGGGATAGGTATTGGCGGATCATTTGGCAGAAAATCCTATATGAGGAGAATATGAACCACTGAAAATGTATTTTCTCGATAAAGAGGTATCATTCATAGGACAAGATATCACCGAAACGTATGATGGTTGGATAATGTTCTTCGATGGGGCTGCAAATTTCAAAGGAGTGAGTATTGGAGTAGTTTTGGTATTAGATACGGGTCAACACTATTCGGTATTCGCAAAACTCAGATTTCATGTACCAACAATATGGCAGAATATGAGGCTTGCATATTGGGACTCAAGTTGTCCATTGACATTAACATTTAGTAATTACAGGTAATTGGTGATTCAAACCTTTTGGTACATCGGGTTCTAGGAGAATAGGCTACAAAGAATACCAAAATATTGTCGTATTTGTACGATGTGCAAGAATTGATGAAGAGATTCACAAAGATAGAGTTCAAACGCGTTCTGAGAATCCAGAATGAGTTCGCAGATGTGTTGGCCACTCTATCTTCCATGATACAACACCCCGATAAGAATTTCATTGATCCTATTCCAGTAGGGATTCGTAATCAGCCAGCTTATTGTGCCCATGTTGAAGAAGAAACTGATGGGAACCCATGATTCCATGACATCAAAGAATACTTAGAAAAAAGAGAGTACGCGGAGCACACAAATCATAATCAGAACCATTTCTTCCAAAGTGGAGGAATTCTGTACAGAAGGACACTAGATCTGGGGTTATTACGGTATGCCGACGCTAAGGAAGCATCCAAATAGCTTGAAGAGATACATGTTGGAACTTGCGGACCACATATGAATGGATTTGTTTTAGATAAGAAGATATTAAGAGCAAGATATTTTTGGATGACTATGGAAACGGACTGCATCAGGTATGTCCAAAAGTGTCATCAATGCCAAGTACATACGGATATGATACGAGTGTCATCCAATGAACTCAATGCAACAAGTGAACCTTGGCCATTCTCTCGCTTGTGGGATGGATGTCATTGGTCCAATCGAAATCGTCGCTTCAAATGGGCACACGTTCATTCTTGTGGCCATAGACTATTTCACAAAATGGGTTGAAGCCACGTCTTACAAGGCTGTAACTAAGAAAGTCGTCGTAGATTTTGTTAGGGATCGAATTGTTTGTCGATTCGGAGTGCCAAAATCAATCATCACTGACAACGCTTCCAACCTTAATAGTGATATAATGAGATCCACGTGGGAAACCTTTAAGATCAAGCATAAAAATTCCACAGCATACATGCCGCAACTGAATGGAGTTGTGGAAGCCGCCAACAAGAACATTAAGAAGATATTAAGGAAAATGGTAGATAATCACAAACAATGGCATGAGAAGTTACCATTTGGTCTACTTGGATATCGTACCACAGTTCGCACATCAACCGGGGAAACCCCTTATTTGCTGGTCTACGGTACTGAAGCTGTTATTACCGCTGAAGTAAAATGTCACGACCCCAAATCCTAACCGGCCGTGATGGCACCTATCATGGAACTAGGCTAGCCAACCATTTCAGACTATCAATATAAATATTAATTTTCCAAAACATTTTAGCAGATTTAAAAATATCAGAATGGGATGAAACAAATACGCACTTCCCAAAAAATCAAGAGTCGACTGTCATGAGCATCTAAGACTGAAAATACAATGTACAACAGTGACTTGTTAAAACAAAGTCCGAGTACAAAATACCAAAAGAAAAAATAAACTGAGGGAAGAAATGAGGTGAGTTGGGGACGCTGAGCAGCTACCTCAATCCTCGAACAACTCAAGCTCATCTGGAAGTCAATTAGCTAGATGGTCCGGTACCTAGATCTGCACACAGAGGTGCAGGGAGTAACGTGAGTACGCCAACTCAGTGAGTAATCAATGTAACTAAAATCTTGAGTGTAGTGACGAGCATTTAAATCATGTAAATCCATATAATGAATAACAGTGGAAATGAATAAATCAAGTCAGAAAACTACAATTCCGAATATTTCATAAAAACTTCGGTTTCCACTTAAAGAATCTCGTAGGAAAACTTTTATCCAACATTTATTATCAGAGGCTCATTGTAAAGAAGAGTTAAAAACATCATTTTCATAAAATATAAGCCCCTCGGGCACAATATCACTCTCAATAAAGCCTCTCGGGCAAGCCTCTCAGTCACTCGTTACTCCACTATTAGTATCTCATGCTCTCACTTAACACTCATACTCAGTAAGTAACATGAACACACACAACTGTTGCAGCGGGCAGCCCGCTCTACTACATTTATTTATATATATAATTATATTGATGCGGCGTGCAGCCCGATCCATATATATAACATATATTTATACTGCGGCGTGCAGCCCGATCCATATAATAGTCGACTGCGCTCACTATGGGTGTACAGACTCATGGAGGGGCTCCTTTAGCCCAAGCGCTATATCTGTTGCGGCGTGCAGCCCGATCCAATATGTATATTGTTGCGGCGTGCAACCCGATCCATATATAACATACATTTATGCGGTGTGCAGCCCTATCCATATATGTATAATCTATATTGTTGCGGCGTGCAGCCCAACCCACATATAATGCATAACACATATATTGCTGCGGCGTGCAGCCCGTCCCTTAATTATCCTCACACACTCGGCTCTCGGCCTGACTCAGTCACTCTCACAAGCCACTTGGGCAATTTATCTTGACTTACGGGACTCAGCCCAAAATACTTTTCAGAGTTTTCAAAGCAGTGTGATAACACTAAAAATAACAACAATTAGGAAACAATGACTGAGTTCAAAGTTTACTAACAGGATAGTGGTAGAATAGTGTAAAAGTACACCCTGAGGGTCTAACAGGTCGGCACAAGGCCCCAAACATGGCTCACAGCCCATAACAAGTATAAACTCCTAAAAGACAGGAAGTCGTGAGGTTTCAAATCGAATACGCGGCTTAATAGTCGTTATGGGATGGACCAAGTCACAATCCCTATCGGTGCACGCCCCCATGCTCGTCACCTAGCGTGTGCGTCACCTCATTTATCAACATGATATCAATTAACGGGGTGTCATACCCTCAGGTTTAGAGTTACAATCGTTACTTACCTCAAAACAGTCCAAAAGCTACTCCGCGATGCGCTTGCCCCTAGAATTGGCTCCCAAATGCTCCGAATCCAACCAAGACCAGATTAGCATCATCAATATACGCTAATGGAACAAAACCCAATCGAAAGATACAAATTTTAACACAATTCTCGAAATTCGGCCAAACCCGAGCCCCAAGCCCACGTCTCAGAATTTGATAAAATTTACATCACTAGAAACCTCGTTTCCTTACTAGTCTACCCATACCAAATTTACCAAAATTCGACCTCAATTTCCTACTCAAATCACCAAAAGAATTTTCCAAATTTTTCCTCCTATTTTTCCCAACTTTTCTACTTTAATTCCTCAAATTGCATGGTGAAAATCAAGACAAATTCATGAAATTGAACCAAAAATGATTGAAGAACACTTACCAAGAGAACCCCACTGAAAAGCTCGTCCAAAATCTCCTTTCCCCGAGCTCTGTAATGAAATATTGAGTTATGGCCAAGAACCCCCGAATTTAGAACTTAAACTGTCTGCCTAGACTTTTCTTCATCGCGAACGCATCACATTGACCGCGTTCGCATAGAGCAATCCAACAGGCCCCTAATTTTTACTCTACACGAACGCACCAAAAGCCATGCGAACGCACTGCTCCACCACACCAGGCCTTCGCGAACACATGGGCTCCTACGCGATCGCATAGGCCAATGGGCCTGGGGTCCTCAGGCGCTTCCTACTCTATGCGAGCGCACACACCCCCCCCCCCCC
>MDKI01253320.1:0-10812 GCA_005239505.1 Nicotiana paniculata | reverse complement strand
CAGAGATTCAGAGTTTTTTGGGCTTCGCAGGTTATTATCACAAGTTTGTGCAGGGCTTTTCATCTCTTTCATCCCGATCACCAAGTTGACTTAAAAAGGTGCCCTGTTCAGGTGGTCAGATGAGTGTGAGACGATCTTTCAGAAGCTTCAGTTAAAGGTTCATGAGAAGAACTATCCAGTTCATGACTTAGAGTTAGCAGTTATTGTTCATGCGTTGAAGATTTGGAGGCATTATCCGTATGGGTGCCATGTGAAGTTTTCACAGATCATAAGAGTTTGCAGTATTTGTTTAAGCAGAAGGAGTTGAATATGAGGCAGAGGAGATGGTTAGAGCTGCTGAAGGACTATGACATTACCATCTTATATCATACAGGGAAGGCCAATGTGGTGGCCGATGCTTTGAGCCGCATGTCAGCCAGTATGGATAGTCTTTCTTATATACAATTCAGAGAGTGACCGCTCGCTTTGGATGTTCAGGCTTTGGCCAACCGGTTCATGAGATTGGAGGTTTCTGAGACTGGAAGTGTTTTGGCCCATACTGTGGCCCATTCTTCATTATATGATTGTATCCGGGCCAGGCAGTATGATGATTGTCACTTATGTGTTCTTATAGATACGGTCTGGCGCGGAGGTGCCAAGCAGGTCACAGTTGATGATGAGGGAGTTCTGAGGATGCAAGGTCTTATTTGTTTACCTGATGTTGATGGCATTCGGGAGCTGATATTGCAGGAGGCCCATAGTTCCCGGTATTCCTTTCACCTGGGCGCCGCAAGGAGGTACCAGGACTTACGGCAGCATTATTTGTATGGAAGGATGAAGAAAGAAATTGTGTCATATATAGATCGATGCTTGAACTAACAGCAAGTTATGTACACGCACCAAAGACCTGGCGGTTTGAAGCAACAGATTGAGCTTCCCGAGTGGAAGTGGGAGCGTATTACCATGGAGTTCGTACTTGGACTCCCATGGACTCAGATGACGTTCGATGTGGTGTGGGCCATTGTTGATACGCTGACCAAGTCAGCACACTTCATTCATGTATCAGTTTCGTATTCGGCGGAGAAGTTTGCGAAAATCTACATGAGGGAGATTGTTCGATGGAATGGTGTGACCATGTCCATTATTTTCGACCGAGGTGCTCAGTTTACCTCCCATTTATGGAAGGTATTTCAACGTGATTTGGGAACACGGGTTGATTTGAGTACATCGTTTCATCCGCAGACGCATGGACAATCCCATCTTACCATTCAGATCTTGGAGGATATGCGACGAGCATGTGTCATTGATTTTGGAGGTTCATGGGACCAGCTTTTTGCCTTTAGCTGAGTTTTCCTACAACAACAACTACCAGCCGAGCACCGAGATAGCTCCTTATGAGGCGTTGTATAGTACGCGATGTCGGTCGCCAATTGGGTGGTTGGAGCCAGGATAGGCAAGATTGTTAGGTTCAGATTTAGTTCAGGACGCCTTGGACAAGGTGAAGATCATTCAGGATAGACTTCGCACAGCTAAGTCCAGGCAAAAGTGTTATGCAGATCGCAGAGTTCGTGATTTGGCATTCATGATAGGAAACCGGGTATTTCTTCGAGTGTCTCCCATGAAGGGCGTGATGATGTTCGGGAAGAAGGGAAAGTTGAGACCTAGGTACATTGGTCCATTTGAGATTCTGGACAAGGTAGGAGAGGTGGCCTACAGACTTGCCTTGCAACCTAGTTTATCAATCGTGCATCCTATGTTTCACGTATCTATGCTTCGGAGGTATATCGCCGATCCATCTCATGTACTTGATTGCAGCGGTGTCCAGTTGGACAAGGATTTGTCTTATGAGGAGGAACCAGTAGCCATATAAGCTCGACAGGTTCGTCAGTTGAGATCAATGAGTTATCCTTCGGTCCCTGTGCAGTTGAGAGGTCAGCCTGTTAACGTAGCTACCTGGGAGTCCGAGTCCGATATGCGGAGCCGATATCCCTATCTTTTACCCATTTCAGGTAGCATTCTATGTCCGTTCGAGGACGAATGTTTGTTTTAGAGGTGGAGATTGTGATGGCCCAAAATGTCATCCCATGTATTCCTAACTATTTCTGTGATTTGAGGTCATGAAAACCTCTTTATATCTCACCTCAATTTGCGTTCACAGCCCGTACGTGTAGCCGGGAAGCCGATATGTGAAAACTGATAAAAATTATATTTTTGTGTTGATATTTGAATAAAGTTGACTTTGGTCAACATTTTTGGTAAACATACCCGGACCCGTGATTTGACGGTCGCGGAGAGTTCGTAGGAAATTATGGGACTTGGGCGTATACCCGGAATCGAATTCCGAGGTCCCAAGTCCAAGAAATGAATTTTTGAAGAAAATTGTTTTCTGAAAAATACAAAGGTATTTGGAAAGAAGATTTGATGTGAAACCTGTAATGTCAGGCCCGTATTATGGTTCCGGAGCCTGGAACAGGTTCAATACGTTTTATATGTCTTATCTGTGAAATTTTGTAAGAAACTAACTCAGTTTTGGCGTGATTCAGACTAAAAATTTAAAATTTTGAAGTTTAAGAAGTTTTGAGAATTTTTACATATTTTGAGGTTTAATTCGATGGTTATGATGTTATTTTTGTGGTTTAATTGCTCAAATAAGTCCGTAGTATGATTTTGAGGTTGTGTGTATATTTGGTTTTGAGCCCCGAGGGTTCGGGTGAGTTTCGTGTAGGTGTCAGAGTGCAAAAAGTGGTAAAAATCTGGTGTTTAGTGCAATACCCTTTGCGTACGCGTTGTAACCCACGAAAACGCGAAAGGTAAATAGAGTGTCCATGTGTTTTACTCTACGCCAACATGGAGCACTGGAAGTGCTTCTATGCGAACGCGTCCCCTGGGTTGCGATCGCATAGAATTAGGCTTGGGCCGGGGATCGGGTGTTCTTAATGCTACGCAAACGCAGCCCATATCACGCGAATGCGTAGGCCTGGAAGGCTAGACCTTCAGGAATGCGGCCAAGGACTCGCGATCATAGAGGTCAAGTGAGTCAGACCTTCGCTAATGCGGCCAAGGACTCGCGAACACGAACGGTAATTTCTGCACAGTTATAATTTAGTCCCGAAAACATAACACTTACGAGAATTACACCATTTTTCATAACTTCTTCTTCTCCACACCTCCTTGGGCGATTTTTGAAGAACCTCTTCACCATAGATTCATAGGTATGTAATCCTAACCTCGTTTTCTTCAATTTTTATCAAAACCCACTAGATTCTAGGCCTAAAAGCATGTGATTAAGGGTAGAAAATTGGGGTTTTGGGTAGAGTTAGGGCTTTTTGATTATTTGGAAATTTCACCTCGTTTTGGGGTCGGATTTTAAAACAAATTATATATTCGGGCTCGTGGGGGAATGGGTGATCGGATTTTTGTCCGAACCATGTGTTTGGACCAAGTGGACCCGGGGTAAATTTTTGGATTTTTGAGAAGAATGTTGGGAAATCTATAATTAAGCATTTAAAATTGATTTGTTTAGCATTTCTTGATGTTATTGAGTCAATTATGTCTAGATACTATTGATTTGGAATCAGGTTCGAAAAAAAAAGCGGTGCTAGAGGCTTGATTTGGATTCTTGGAGTCAAGGTAAGTGTTTGGCCTAACCTTAGCTTGAGGGAATAGGTGTTGAGTCTTATTTGCTACTACTTATTCCATGGTC
Organism: Nicotiana paniculata; assembly: GCA_005239505.1. NCBI lineage: Eukaryota > Viridiplantae > Streptophyta > Magnoliopsida > Solanales > Solanaceae > Nicotiana > Nicotiana paniculata. Next base: position 7,130 of record MDKI01253320.1, on the reverse strand, counting down.
AACGTATAGGTGAGGTGACGAATACCTATATGTTGTTTTATAGCATGCCCGTGAGTCGATTTTTATGATATATGTGATTTTTCATCGATATTCACTGTGCTATTGTCACGACCCCAAAACCTAAACCGGCCGTGATGGAGCCTATAGTGGAACTAGGCTAGATAATAACCACATGTTCACAATTTCTTTCAAACTCCCAATCAAATTTCAAGCATTTCATAAAATATACAGAGTTTACCAAATACATTAGGCCAATAAACAGTGCCACCAACCCCAAAACCCGGAGCCAACATGTCATGAGCATATAAGGAAAATAAGCCAAAGGTATACTATTATAATACAAAATGTCTGAATAAATAGCTAGATACAACAAGAATGGAAAACAAAGATTTTTGCGGACGCTGAACAGCTACCCATATATCCCGCACTCTGGCTCCGCACGGAAAAGATAGCTAATGCTCGGTATCTTCACCTGAATCTGCACACAGGGGTGCAGGGAGTAATGTGAGTACGCCAACTCAGTAGTAATGAAAGTAAATCAAGTCTAAGTAGCAATAAATCACATAGAAATCAATGTCATCAATTCACAATATGCACAACCTTTCTTTCCAACAATATAAACATAGATATATGAAGTCATCATGCCTTAAAACCAATTTCAGAAAAGTCCTTTGAACAAAGCATATTTTTAACAACTACAAGCCGAAATATTTAGTATGAAAATGAAATGAATCATATAGAGGCCCCTCGGGAAAAACATATTTCATAAATTCAGAGAGAAAGTAGTAAAATCATAAGTAGCCGCAAAAACATGTATCATAATCAACCCATCGGACATGCCTCACAGTCACTCATAATTAGCCCCCCGGGCATACCTCATCATCACTCGAAATCAGTCACTCTGCACCTAACAGTCACTCATGCCTCCCAATCACTCGTCACTCGGCACTCGGTGCACTCACTAGGGGTGTGTGCACACTTCGGAGGGGCTCCTTTAGCCCGGGCGCTAATATCAAGCCACCTCGTGGCGTATCATATCCTCATAATCAGTCCCTAGGCCTCACTTAGCAAAACCTCTAAACAATCCCCTCGGACGAATCAGTAAAATAGGGCACTCGACCCAAAACATCATTTTTAAATCTCAAAGTAGCGTAAATCAGGCTGAGTTTCGAAAACAGTAAGCACAATGTGGCTAAGTGAACTCACCAATAAATAGTGAGGAAAAAAAACAGTAAAAAGTCCCCAAGGGATCTAAACAGATCGGCACGAGGACCCAAACACGGCTTATAGCCCAAATATTTCAACATTCTTTAGAACATAATTTAGGATAAGGTTTTGAGTAAAATATGCAACTCGTTAGTCGCCTACGGCGAGGACCTGGTTCAATCCAAAAATCAGTGCACGCCACATACTCGTCATCCGACATGTGCGACATTCTAAAATCAGCGAGAAATATGTATTATGGGGTTTCATACCCTCAGGACAAGATTTATAACCATTACTTACCTCTACCGGGCATTAACACTAGTCCGCTATGCTCTTGCCCCTCAAATTGGCTCCCGATTGCTAGGAATCTAGCACAAACCAGTTTAACATCATTAACATATGCTAAAGGAACACAACCCAATCGAACACAATCAAATTATACACGAATCTCGAAATTCGGCAAAACTCGAGCCCCGGTACCACGTCTCGAAATTTGATAAATTTCACATCTCTAGAAACCTCGTCCTTCCACGATTCTACACATACCAAAAACTACTCATTTGGACAACAATTGCCAAAAGAATTTTCCAATCCTCCACCCATTCTTCCCAACCTTTTCCTACTTTAATCCTCCGATTTACATGCCTAATCCGAAAAAAATAGCATAGAAACAATTTTAATAACCCGAGAACTTCCCTTCACTGAAGAACAACGAATTCCCTCTTTAATTTGCCTTCAAAATAGCTCCAACCGAATGCAAGAATGGTGGAGAGAAATAAATTTAACGGAGGCCTCTTTTAAATTGTTCTGCCCAGCATTTCCGCACCTGCGAACAATTAGTCGCACATGTGGACCCGCACCTGTGGTTCCAGGTGCGCACCTGCACAAACCCTCTAACAGACAAATTCTCGCACCTGCGGCCTCTTTTCTGCAACTACGGCTTCGAACGTGCGTCCATCTCTTCACACCTTTGGATTTCCCCTGCCTAGCCTCCATTCGTACTTGTGCATGGCCTTTCGCACCTGCGGCAACCCATCCGCAGGTGCGGCCAATACCAGATACATACACCAGCAGCTATTGCTACAAATTTCCAAGTTCAAAACACCGCCAACCATCCAAAATCAATCCCCAACCCTTCATGGCCCCAACCAAACATACCAACACACCCCATAGCATTATTCCAACTTATTATGTGATGACCCGAAAGGTCATCTTGTTTAATATAGCATACAACTGTGTTTCCAGACCCTGAAAGCCTCCGTTAATCTCACCTTGATATGTGTGCGTAGCCCGAGCGTATAGCCGGGAAGCTTTGGTGTCAAAACTTGATGAAAAATTGATTTCATAATGATTAATTGATTAAAGTTGACTTTGGTCAATATTTTTCATAAACGGACCCGGACCCATGATTTGACGGGCCGGAGGGTCCGTAGGGAAATATGGGACTTGGGCGTGTGCCCGGAATCGAATTCCGAGGTCCCAAGCCCGAGAAATGAATTTTTGAGTTAAATTGTTTTCTGAAATTATTTGAGGAAATTAAAAATGAAATCTGATTAGAAAGTAATGGTATCGGGCCCGTATTTTGGTTTCGGCGCCCGGTACAGGTCATATATATATTTATAGCACCTTCTGTAAAGTTTGGTTGAAATCGGACGTCGTTTGATGTGTTTTGGACTTAAAATTGAAAGAAATTGATGCTTTATGAAATTTGATAGAACTCATGGATTGTGAGGCCTAATTCGATGTGTATGATGTGGTTTTGGCGATTTGATCGCACGGGCAGGTTCGTAGGAGGTTGTGTGAGTAATCTGTGAAATTTGGTATCATTCCGATATGAGTAGGTCAATTCGGCACGTTGTTAGCAAGGTTAGAAAACTTAAAATTTCTAAGTCTGGTTCTTGAGGTTTGAGGTGTGAATTCGAGTTGAAGCGTTGTTTTGAGTGTTCCGAGGGCTCTAGCGAGTCCATATAATGATTTGGGACTCGTTGGTATATTTTGTTTAGGGCTCGGGTGGTCCCAGGTGCCTTTCAGGCACCTAACAGGGCTAGAAACCAGCAATCTCAGCTGCCGGTGCACCTGCTCTGGTGTGACCGCAGGTGCGGTTGCCAGCATCGCAGGTGCGAGACCGCAAGTGCGGTCCCAGGCATCGCAGGTGCGAGCACCAGTGGCCTGGCCAACCTTCGCAGGTGCGGAGAATTTCATCGCAGGCGCGAGACAGCAGGTGCGGTCTCCTCTTTCCGCAGGTGCAAGATTCTCCTCGCAAGTGCGAGACCGCATGTGCGGTCCCTTCCATCGCAGGTGCGATCACTGTTCAGGCAGTAAGATTAAATACGGGTTTTAAACCCATTTCTCTCATTTTTCATCTCCTTCCTTAGACGAATTCCTCCATTGTTGAGAGCTTTCGACTAGGTCTTGCTAGGTAAGTAGTTCCCACCCATAAGCTTGTTTTATGCATGTATCTTAGCCTAATTAATTACAAAATTTTGGGCAAAAAATTCAAGAAAATGGGTAGTAACCTAGAACTTGTGACCACCTTAGAATTTTCAGTGATTTGGCCAAGAAATCAGGTAAAAATCGTGTATTTATGATCCTTAGGCCTTGGGTGAGTGTTTCCTTCGAAAGTTTTGAGAATCCGAGCGAGTGGGCCCATGGTCGAAAATTGATAAATTTGAAAGTATGCTAGGAAATGGGTAATTAGTCCATGTGATAGAATCTTTCAATTCTTATTGATATACTTGAGTTGATTATGCCTAGATAATACCATTCCGGAGTCAAATTCTAAAGGAAAAGCGGTATTAGAGGGTTGATTGCTACACTTCGGACCCGAGGTAAGTGTTCGGTCTAACCTTAGCTTGAGGGAATAAGAGTTGAGTCTTGATTGCTACTTTCTAATTGTAGAGTACGATGTATAGGCATGGTGACGAGTATCTATACATTGGTGTCTAGCATGACCGTGGGGTCTTACACTGTGAATATTCTTGTGTTGTGGTAATTTCAATGTTTAATTGATAATTTCTATATGTTGTGAAGAATATGTGGAGGGAATTGTATCCTGTAAACTCTCTTGGAGCGTTGGCTCAATTTATGAATTGAATAGAGAGGAAATATGAGATATTACATTCTTTGGAGCGTTGGCTCAATTTGTGAATTGAATATAGAGGAAATATGAGATATTACATTCTTTGGAGCATTGGCTCAATTTGTGATAGAATAAATCACGGAAATGAAACTGAAAGAAAGAGGAAGAATTACTAAAATATACCCTTGCCGGGTCATTGTTTCTTTGATATTGTTCCCCTGCCGGGATTTAATTGTTGAATTATTGTTCCCTTGCTGAGATTTCTATATCTGTTCTGTTTACTCCCTTGCCCCTGTTTGTGATTGTTGTTTGGGTGAGGAAGAGTGATTAAAGCACGAAGGGTGATGCCGTTCATTGTTTGACATTGTGAAGAAAGAGTGTAAAGCACGAAGGTTGATGTCGTGCCGTACGATGTACCATTCTGTACCGATACACATTGATTACATTATACATTGGATAGTGAGGACGAGAGTAAAAGCACGAAGGGTGATGCCGTGGCATGAATTACATTGACTACATTATATATTGCATAGTGAGGACGAGAGTAAAAGCATGAAGGGTAATGTCATGCCATGATTTGCATTGATTATATTATACATTGCATAGTGAGGACAAGAGTAAAAGCACGAAGGGTGATGCCGTGCGAGTTTGTGATTTCTTGTCCTTATTGCTATGCTGGCTGGTTGTTATTTTTTTTTTCCTTATAGAGATTTACTTATATGAAATTGTTATCTTCCCCCAGCATGCCGCCCCCTTTCTTTATTCATTGGTTCCTCCCTAAGTTTTTATTCGTTGTGTATATGTATATCGATTTATTTCAACTGCACAAGTTTATTTGGTAGTCGGGTTCTAGCCTCGTCACTACTTTACCGAGGTTAGGCCAGGCACTTACTCAGTACATGGGGTCGGCTGTACTGATGCTACACCTGCACTTCCTTTATGTTGTGCAGATTACGCAGCCGGACCCGGCGGACATCATTAGTGGGAGTGTCTACCAGTTCATCATAGAGGCTTAAAGGTATACCTGCTGGCGTTCGTTGGCCTTGGCGTCTCTTCTATCCCCTTGTCTTCGATTATGTCTTGTTTTTCCTTTAGTTTCGAAGGCAGACATGTATTTCCTTTCAGACTTTTATTTAGCACTTTTAGACAGTTCGTGAGTTTGTGACTCCAGGTTTTGGGAAATTTTGCATCGTTATATTGTGATTGTGTTTACTTAGCTTAAACTGTATTTATTCCGCTGATTTCATTTCGAAGCGTTTAGCTTATTCTGGAAAGTTGAGATCCTTATGCTAGTTTAGCTATACATGTTGGCTTATCTAGCGGGTTCAATGTTAGACGCCGTCACGGCCCAATGGTGGGATTTCGGGGCGTGACATAGTCTAGCCTTCGAAACACCAAAAACAACACGAAAACACCAAAATTACATCAAATGCAAGCCTATGAACTTTGAAACTTCCAAATTTTGCCAACTATGCCGAAACCAACCAAAAAACCTCTGATTGACCTGAAAACTTGCACACATACCCTAAATGGCATTACGGACTTGTTCCAACTTCCGGAATCCCATTCTGACCCCGATAGCCTATTTTCCACTGCCGACTAGAAATCATCGAAAACTAGCTTTCGCCAATTCAAGCCTAATTCTACACCGGGCATCACAACTTCGTTACGGACACACTACTAAGTCCAAAATCACCTAATGAAGCTATCCGAGCCATAAAATCTGCGTTCTGAGGTCGTTCACCAATAAGTCAACTCTCAGTTGACTTTTTCAACTATTAGGCTACCTTATGAGACTAAATGCCTCAATTCTCACTAGGACCACTCCGTACCCAAACAAACTGACCCAACACAAACAAAAACAAGCTAGAAATATACGACAAATGCATAAATGGGGGAAAAGGGGTAAATCTCACACAATGACCGGTCGGGTCATTACAGTAACGAAGTAAGTTTCACCTTTGAGGTTACACAATTGATGGAAATTCTTCATTGTCAATACTGTTGATAAACTGTTCAGTTGTGGATTATTTTGTTAAGTTATACCCGTGAGCGAGATGGTTATAGTTGTGCCCCTTGCCGGGGCGGTATTATTTTTATTGGTGTCCCCTTACCGGGATGTTGTGACTTATGATCTATGTTGTTGATTTTCCTTGTCAAACTGTTGTTTTTGATATTGTTTGGGTGAGGAAGAGTGTAAAGCACGAAGGGTGATGCCGTGCATTCATTTATTTATTGCTCTGTGAGGTTGAGAGTGTAAAATCACGAAGGGTGATGCCGTGCACTTGTTTGTTCGCTGTTGTTATTTTGATACTTAGACGGTTGCCATGTTCTATTACTCAATAGTTGTTTTCCCCTTTGTACCCCAGCATGTTTTCCCCGTATTTTTACTTAACTGTTTACTTCCTGCCATTATTTCTGTTATATGGTATTGAATTGCACTGATGTTTATTAATTGTCGTGTCCTAGCCTCGTCACTACTTCGCTGAGGTTAAGCTCAGCACTTACTCAGTACATGGGGTCGGTTGTACTGATGCTACACCTAAAATTCTTTATGTTTTGCAGATTATGGTACCGGACCCGGTAGACAGTGATCGAGGGAGTATCCTTCAGTCCACAGGCGACATTGAGGTAGTCCTTCAAGCGTCTGCAGGCCTTGGCGTCACCTCCTATCGCATTCCTTCTCTTTCTATCTTCTCTTGTATTTCTAAGACAATTGTATTGTTTATTCAGACTTTGTTTTTAGTATTCTTAGACAGTCCGTGGATTTGTGTTACTAGAACTGGGGTGTTACTAAGGATTTTGTAGTATCAGATACTTGAGATGTTATATTTCATAGCTTCCG
>ML350496.1:86851-105016 GCA_005239505.1 Nicotiana paniculata | reverse complement strand
CCCATAACGCCTGGGTGCCTATTTCGACGAGGTCCGAGTTTTAATGGTCTTAAGAGTTTCCAATCCAAGATAGGAGTCTTTTAGACGGGTAGGGTTTATTCCAACCGCATAAATAGACCCAAAAACATATCACAAGGGGGAGAGACGACTTTTGGGAGAAAAATACACACACGGATTCATTGAAGGAGCAAGGATTATCAGTTTTCTTCAGTTTTATTCAAGTATTTGCAGTTCATGCACATTTATGCAATTGTTTGATCAAAGCATGAGTGGCTAAACACCCATTGTTCTGGGGTTGTGGTTTAGCCATGAATATTGTTATTCGACATTAATTTGACTTTGAATATAGTTTACTCAACATATGGTTGTTTCTTCAATTCTATATTTAATTGCTTAATTGATTGGCCATTGATTAGGTTCTATGTACTATCTATGTTATGCTTGGGAAAGCCATATATAGATTAGAGAAGAATTGAAGAGAGCATGATCTTAACCCTTAAAGGGAGCGGATTTGTGGTTAGGATAGGAATATACTTAATCACCGTGCTTAATTTAACATCGTAATCTTAATGCATTCTGATAGATTAATTCCATAGGAATATAGGCATTAGTCTATTGAGAATAGGTGAGGAGTGCTTCGGAAGAAGGCTACGAGAATATTTATCGATTAATTAGCAACCATGAGTGAACTATATGAAAGGAAAAGTTAATTAGAATGCAATATGAGTGGTGAATAGACCATAACCCTGGAATATTTATCTCTACTGAATACATTACAATAGTTCTTTTCAATAAAACACGTGACTGAGTCACTATCCTTACCACTCGCCCATTCCTTAAGCATAAATTCTGAATCTTCCAAAGCCTAACCCTGATCCGACAGGGACAACTTTTGCACATATTCATCAAATCTCACACAAAATTACCATTTTACAACTTTTTCCTTAGCTGAAATAACTTGCCAACACGCTGAAAATCCTCAACCCCATGCGAAGACAATCCTACAACCCAACTGCAGACGGTGGGACTCCCCCACTGAACCCAAAGCTACTCCTTGCACCACTCTAGACCCTACTGAGATTCTTCCTCCTCTGATAACACGATCTTGAGTCACCAGGCGAAGAGTTTAGGGAGGTTGGCATATCTTTCGGCAGTTGAGAGGCCCTTATCCTTAGATGTTCAGTCCTTATCCAGTCACTTCGTGAGATTGAATCTTTAGAGCCTTGCCGGTTTTTAGCTTGTGTGGTGGCTCAATCTTCTTTTTATGAACGCATTCGAGAGCGCCAGTATAATGATCCCCACCTTTTGGTTCTTCAGGACAGTGTTCGGCGAGGTGACGCCAGGGATATGACTGTAGGAGATGACTGTGTGATGAGGATGCGGGGTCGGATCTGTATGCCCTATGTGGATGGGCTTCGAGAGTTGATTCTTGAGGAGGCCCATAGTGCGCGGTATTCCATTCATCCGGGTACCGCAAAGATGTACCAGGATATGAGAAAACACTACTGGTGGAGAAGGATGAAAATGGTTATAGTGGAGTTTGTGGCCAAGTGTCTCAATTGTCAGCAAGTCAAATATGAGCATCAGAGGCCAGGAGGGTTACTTCAGCAGATTGAGCTTCCAAGGTGGAAGGGGGAGCGGATCACCATGGACTTTGTGGTTGGACTTCCTCGGACCTTGAAAAAGTTCGATGTTATTTGGGTGATGCTGGATCGGCTGATTTAGTCATCCCATTTCATTCCAGTGTTGACTACATACTTCTCCGAGAGGTTGGCGGAGATTTATATCAGGGAAATTGTTCGCCTCCATGGTATTCTAGTATCTATCATTTCAGACAGAGATACACAGTTCAGTTCACAGTTGGAGAGCCGTTCAGCAGGAGCTAGGCACCAGGGTAGAGTTGAGTACAACCTTTCACCCTCAGACAGATGGGCAGTCCGAACACATGATTCAGATTCTTGAGGATATTCTCCGTGCCTGTGTGATGGATTTTGGAGGGTCATGAGACCGATACTTGACTCTTGCAGAGTTTGCTTATAATAACAGCTACCGGTCCAGCATTCAGATGGCGTCGTATGAGGCTTTGTATGGTAGACGGTGCCGGTCCCTAGTGGAATGGTTTGAGCCGGGCGAGGCCTGATTGTTGGGTACAGATTTGCTCCAGGATGCCCTGGACAAGGTGAAGGTGATTCAGGAGAGACTTTGCACAGATAAGTCCAGGCAGAAGAGTTATGCGGACCGGAAGGTTCGTAATTTGGAATTTATGGTTGGTGATCGAGTTTTGCTTTGGGTATCGCCTATGAAGGGCGTCATGAGGTTCGGGAAGAAGGGTAAGCTGAGTCCAAGATTTATTGGACTTTTTGAGGTGTTGCGACGTGTTGGGGAGGTTGCTTATGATCTATCCTTGCCTCCCAACCTAGCAGGAGTTCATCCGATATTCCACATCTCTATGCTCCGGAAGCATCACGGTGACCCGCCTCATGTTTTGGATTTCAGTTCAGTCCAGTTTGACAAGGATCTATAATATTTTGAGGAGCCAATAGCTATATTGGATAGACATGTCAGAAAGCTCAAGCTAAAGAATATTGCATCAGTCAAGGTTAAGTGGAGGGGTCAGCCAGTCAAGGAGGTGACTTGGGAGACCGAGCAGGATATGCGCAGTCAATACCCTCATCTTTTCACAGCTTCAGGTATGTCTCTATACTCGTTCAAGGATGAACGTTTTCTTAAGAGGGGGAGAATGTAACGACCTGGTCGGTCATTTTGAGAGTTGGCACTCCGATACCCCAATAACTGCTTTCCCCACTTTTATATCTTCTTATGGGACTTGTTGGAATGTTTAGTTGCTAAATTCAGAGAGTTTTTGGACACATAGTCCCTATATATGAGTTTAAGCTTTACAAATAGGACCATAGTTGGAACTGTGAGAAGATGGATGGAATTTAATTTTGTCGACTCCGTTAGCTCCGTTGGGAATGTGTTCAGAATGTGTTTTCGAGGTCTGTAGTAGATTTCGGCTCGAGTTGGCGAAAGTTAATATTTCGGCAGTTTCGGCCGATAGGTGAAATTTTCATATCGGTCTAGGAATGGAATTCTAAGAGTGGTTGTTGTTCTGTAGTGTCATTTATGACATGTGTGTAAAATTTGAGGTCATTCGGAATAGTTTTGACGTGTTTCGGCATCAGCCATAGATTTTTGAAATTTCATAAGTTCTTAGGTTTGAATCCATGCAAAATTTGTGATTTTGATGTTATGTGATGTGTTTTGAAGGCTCGACTAAGTTTGGATAAGGTATTAGGACTGGTTGGTAAGTTGGGTTGATGTCCCGGGGGCCTCGGGTATGTTTTAGATGCTCAACGGGAAGGGTTTTGAACTTAAAACCAGCTGAAGCTTTGCTAGTTCTGGTGTTTCACACCTGCGGAAGGGGAGCCGTAGGTGCAGAGGGGGCCATCACAGATGCGGAATTTGATCTGGGTCAGCCAGGCTAGCAGGTGCGACAAGAGTTCCACAGATGCGGAGCCGCAGAGGCGGCCCAGTGACCACAGGTGCGGTTCCAGCGCACTTAATGATTTTTCGCACCTGCGATGTATTTTCCACAAGTGCGGTCCAATGAGTCGCAGGTGCGGAATTGCTGGGCAGTTTATACCAAATTCGAGGGCTTGGAATTCCTTACTTTTAGAAACGATTTGGAGCTCGGGATTAGGCAATTTTGAGTGGGTTTTGAGCAAAAGATTCATAGGTAACAATTCCTAACCTTTTTTCACTTGTATATCATTAATCTATAGCAATTTCTTCCATTCAATCAATAAATTTGGGTGAAAAATCATGAAAATGGGAGGAAGATTCCCCAAATTGAAATCTGAGAATTTAATGAGATTTTGACGTCGGTTTTCGATGATACTTGTTCGAGTGAGTTCGTGAGTGAATGAGTGTTGTATATTTGTAACTTTCACTAGATTCTGAGATGTGTGCTCGGGGGACTTTTTGGGAAATTTTCCTAATTTCGCGCATTAGCCTTGAACTAACTAGCTAGATCGATTTTTTACAATGATATTTACATTATGCAATTGAATTGAATAGATTTGGGCCATTCGAAGTCGGGAAAAATCGTGGCAAGAGCGTGGTTTTGAGTTGAGTAGAGTAGTTGAGGTAAGTGGATTGCCTAACTCTGCGTTGGGGACTTCCCCTTAGGTTGTTTTGATACTATTTGTTGTAGGGGCGTCGTGTACGTGAGGTGATGAGTACATGCACGGGTCATTGTTGCTAAAATTTCATTTTTTCCTCCCATGCCATAAATCATTTTACTCTTATTTCACTGTTTAATGTGCTAATTGTGTAGTTATAATAGGAAGGAGCATGTCTACATGTTTTACCTGAATTTCCTATTTGATACTATGTGGACCATGTTTAGTTAGTCCTATCCTGTGTTTTGCCTGTGATTTTTCTCCTGAACTGTTTAAATAAACTTTATCTGGCATTCATTCGCATTTCATATTTAAATTGGGACTACGGACGTGTTCCGAGAGCTTTCACCCTGTACTGCATATTTAAATTGGGACTACGGACGTATTCGATGAGCTTTCCCCCTGACTACATATTTAAATTGGGACTACATACGTATTCCGGGAGATTTTCCCCTGTACTGCATATTTAAATTAGGTCTACGAATGTATTCCATGAGCTTTTCCCATGTAATGCATATTTAAATTGGGACTACGGATGTATTCTGGGAGCTTTCCCCTTGTACTGCATAATCATTTGGAACTACGGAATGGTATCCCGGGAGATTCGAATTTGTGATATATATTATATTGAGCCGAAGATTTTCTTACTGTAAACTTATATTGTTTTTCTTAAACTGTTTACTGTAGACATTACCCATCTTTTGTACTATTTTAAACTGACTTGAAATAGAAATCCGCTAGAGCCTTAACCTGACCTCGTCAATACTTGACCGGGGTTGGGCTTGGAACTTACGGGGTACCTAATGTGGTGTACTCATGCCCTTTCTTCCACATGTTTTCGTGTGTAGATCCAGGTACGAGCTATCAGCCTCGTGGTTAGTTGCTGCTGCTGATTCTGGTAGACTGCAAGGTTTTTCTGCCGCGTCCGCAAAATCCTCCGAGTCTCCTTCTATAATATCTTGTAGAAACGTTCTTATGTACTTTTCCAGTTTTTGTTAGAGCTACAGTAGTGTTAGAAGCTTGTGACTGTTTGTGATATTCTGGGTTTTGGGAAGTTATATTTTGTACGCGCCAAGTTGTGATGTTTCATTAGTAGATTTACTCTATTCCGTCTTTATTTTATTGTGTCTATTTAATATCTTCTCCGCAATTAGGCTTACCTAGTCGTAGAGACTAGGTGCCGTCACGATGCCTTTCGGAGGGTAAAACGGGCCGTGACATTAATAATATCAATAAATGCTAAATAATTCAACCCCAATGCTTAATTATGAGTTTTCTATTATTCTTCCCAAAAAATCAAAAATCGACCTTAGGCCTGCTTGGTCAATACACGAGGTTCGGACCAAAATCCGATCACCCATACACCCACGAGCCCGAATATATAATTAGTTTCGGAATCAGACCTTATATCGAGGTCTAAATTCCCAAATTTGTAAGATCCCTAATTCTCCTAAAATCCGTAATTGCTACCCTTCAAGAACACGATTTAGGCCTAAAAATCTAGTGGATGTTGATGGAAATTGAAGGAAATGAGATTAAGAACACAAACCTATGATTTAGTAATGAAGTTTCTCTTCAAAATTCACCCCTAAGCTTCCTTGGTTTTGAAAATATGAAGTTATGGCCTAATTCCCGTTTGGCTAATGATTTAAGACCCCTGGGCAGACCCTCGACACGATCGCGTGGGGTCTGCTGCGTTCGCATAGCACTGGACCCCGTTGGCCTTCGCGATCGCGTGCCTTTGGTCGCGTTCGCACAGAGTTGTCCTAAGTTCCCTGACCAGCCCCATCCTAAGCTATGCGTTCGCGTACAAGGGGTGGCGTTCACCGACCTATGCGTTCGCATAAAACAAACCCAACCCCGTTTACCCTTCGCGTTCGCGTGGGTGACCACGCGTTCGCATACCACAAAGTACCAGACACTAGATACAACAATTACACCATATTTTTCAAAGTTCAAACCACTCTGACACCTATCCGAAACATAATCGATCCCTCGGGGCTCCAAACCAAACATGTACACAACCTTAAAAACATCCTACAGACTTACTCGTGCAATCAAATAGCCAAAATAACATCTTAAACAACGAATTTCAATAAAATTAAAGGAAAATCTCAAGAACTTTCAATGTTTCAAATTTCACAACTAGAATCACGTCAAATGACCTCCGTTTCTTACCAAATTTTACGGGCACAACTCAAATATCATATTAAACCTGTACCGGGCTACGAAACAAAAATACGGGCCCAATATCATCAATTTCAAATATAATCAAATTTCAAAAAACTCTTATAATTTCAGTAAAATAATTTCTTTCAAAAATTCATTTCTCGGGCTTGGGACCTCGGAATCCAATTCCGGGCATACGCCCAAGTCCCATATTTTCATACGGACCCTCTGGGACCGTCAAATCACGGGTCCGGGTCCGTTTACCCAAAATATTGATCGAAGTCAACTGAAATTTTATTTTTAAGAAAAATTAGAATTTTTTCAGTTTTTCATATAAAAGCTTTCCGAATATACGCGTGGACTGCGCATGAAAAATGAGGTGAGTTAAAAGGAGGTTTTCAAGGCCTCAGAACACAGTTTTTGACTTCTAAAACAGGAGATGAACTTTTGTGTCATCACAAAAAGTCGACTGAGCAAGCCTGTTAGATTTCATTCTACCCAAATTCATATTTGAATAAAGAGGAGATGTACTCCATTAATCATGCTTTATAACTATTTCATTAACAACTTCCATTTTTTTTCAATGATAATATCAAAAATATTACAATTCTTATAGATACGATGAAAAACAAACATGCCAAACACCAATATTTATAATATAATTTCCTATATCAAACACCACCCACAACTTGTCTACGGGGCCTCTAAGTACAACAGAAGAGTAATGTGGAAATGACGGCAACAAGGCTCCGACTATACCTCAATATACAGAGTACATGAAAAACAAATGACACATGACCCCGAAATGAAGTGGGGCTCACCAAATCGGCTGAAAAGAAGATGCGCCCCTAACTGCAACCAAAAATGCCTGCTATGGAACCACCTATATCCATTTAAAGAGGTAGCGCCTCGGCAAAAAGGGACGTTAGTATTGTCAAATAGTACTAGTATGTAAAGCTAAAAATTATGTTTCAAAATAGAACGATTATACAAGAAAAGGGAAGCCATATGAACAATCCACTCACAATCAATAACGTCGAAATGCCCAAGTGAAACCTAACGATTGTCAACATACGGAAGTAACACACATCTCTTTAGAAATATCAATAATGCAATAAGAAGAATTTAAGAATGCAAGAATTCAATGAGAAACATAAGCACCATCATAACGTCAATAAAGGAATCACACAAGCTTTCAAGAGAATCATTTTTAATTTTAGCTTGGCCATCACTAGCATAAACATATCATTATTCGCACCACCACCGTACTAGTATACGAAATCTGATCACTACCCGATCAGCAAGGTCGTCTCCATTGGAGACATGTTTCCGCAACACAAATTTCTGTTTCAATTTCCAATTCAGATCATAGCACAACACCACCATGTGTGGCATGGTGTCCGATCACAGCCCGCTCGACTAGGTCATCTTACTCAAGACGTACATATTTTATCATTCAATCGCATTTCTCATTTCACGCTCATGTTAGAATTCTGGAACTGCTTGTGGCCATTATTGTTATTTCATACTCGGCACTTGGCCCCATTTCATAATTCAGGTCCTTTCCGCATTTTACACATCGATACCACTTACATCAACAAGTAACTCAGTTCAAGCACGTCATGTACACATAAGAGCAAACACGAATAATAGGCATATAGAGTTTTTCACATTCTTCAAAAATTTAACACATTTTCTCATAACACAAATACTTCACCAAATAACAACACAGCATCAAGAGAGCAGTGGAATGCATATAACACTTAAGGTCTTATCACACAATTACGTTTGAAACATTATTTCTTTTATCACTCAAGTTTAACACTTATACCAATTGTGAGCCTCATGGAGGTTCTATTTCCAAGAATAAGGGGTTTTAGACATACATACCTCAAAGAGATTTTAGGCAAATTCCACTTTTAGAACTTATCTTAAATAGATGAGTCGAGGCTCGTCTCGTAATCTATTCAAATATATAATTTCTCATTTCATAGGCCTCGCTAGGAACAAGTATATATGTTATCCACACTCATTTACCCTAGTTTATTTAATTCGTTTTCAAGTATCTTTATAGTTTATCATCGACTAAGCACACTCAATCAAGGCATTTAGTACACATACTAGCAAGTAGGAGTATTGTTGTAACGACCCGGTCGATCGTTCCAAGGATTTAGCCCCGTTTCCCCCGTTTATTCATCATTTTATGTGGCTTAGGTTCATTTACGTGTGTTGGGTCGGTTGGTTGAGGTTCAGAGTGGTCATGATGAGAATTGAGGGATTTGGTCCCACAAGGTAGCCTAATAGTTGAAAAAGTCAACTGAGAGTTGACTTATTGGTGAACGACCTTGGAATGCGGATTTTATGGCTCGAATAGCTTCGTTAGGTGATTTGGGACTTAGGAGTGTGTTCAAAATATTTTTGTGATGTCCAGTGTAGAATTAGGCTTGAATTGGCGAAAGTTAGTTTTTGGTGATTTTCGGTCGACAGTGAAAAATAGGCTATCGAGGTCGGAATGGAATTCCGGAAGTTGGAGCAGGTTCGAAATGTCATTTTGGATCTGTCTGCAAAATGTCAGGTTAATCGGAGGTGTTTTGGTTGGTTTCGGCGTAGTTGGCGAAATTTGGATGTCTCAAAGTTCATAAGCTTGAATTTGATGTAAATTTGGTGTTTTCGTGTTGTTTTTAGTGTTACGAAAGCTCGACTAAGTTGGAATAATGCTATAGGGTGTGTTGGTATGTTTGGTTGGGGCCTCGAGGGGCTCGGGATTGTTTTCGGATGGTTGGCGGGGTTTTTGGACTTGGGAATTTGCAGCAATAGCTGCTGGTGTGAAATTTCTGGTGTTGACTGCACCTACGATCGAGAAGCCGCATGTGCAATGTCGCTAGCGCTATGGGAGGAGCGTAGGTGCGAAAAGGCTAGGTTGGGGATTTTTTCGCAAGTGCGTTGTCTTGGCCACACCTGCGGCTTTAAGTGGGATTCCGCATGTGCGCACCTGGGACTGTAGGTGCGACTAAATATTTGCAGGTGCGGAAATGACTGGCAGAAATAGTATATAAAGGGCCTCCATGAAATTCATTTCATTTCACCATTTTTGCATGTGAGAGGAGCTCTTTTGAAGGCAGATTGGAGAGGGGATTCGTGGTTCTTCAGTGAAGGTAAGTTCTCGGGTTATTAACATCATTCCTATGCTATTTTAATTCGGATTAGGCTTGTATTTGAAGGATTAAAGTAAGAAAAGTTTGGAAAATGGGAGGAAAGAATGGGGAATTTCTTTTGGAAATTTTAGTGCGCAATTGTGGTATGATCATGACGTTCTTGGTATGTACGGTCTCGTGGGAGGATGAGGATTCTTGTGATGCAAATTTATCGAATTTTGAGATGTGGTTGGGTTTGGCCGAATTTCAAGATTTTTGTGTAATTTGACAGTTTTCGATTGGGTTGTGTTCCTTTGATATATATTGATGATGTTAAACTGGTTTTGGCTAGATTCGGAGCAATCGAGAGCCAATTTGAGGGGCAAAAGCATTGCGGACAGTGTTGTGGCCCCGTAGAGGTAAGTAATGGTTATAAATCTTGTCCTGAGGGTATGGAACCCCGGCTACATATTTCTCACTGATTTTAGAAAGGCGCACATGTAGGATGATGAGTATGTGGCGCGTACTAATTTTTTTTGGATTGGACTAGGTCCTCTCTACGGAAACTAATGAGTTGCGTATTTACTCAAAACCTTATGTTAAATAATATTCTAAAGATTGTTGAAATATTTGGGCTATACTCCGTGTTTGGGGCCTCGTGCCGATCTGTTTAGACCCTTTGAGGGCTTTTTACTGCTATTTTCCTCACTATTTGTTGATGATTTCACTCAGCATCATTGTGCATATTATTTTCGAAACTCAGCATGATTTACACAACTTTGAGATTTAAACTGATATTTTGGGTCAAGTACCCTGTTTTACTAATTGGCCCGAGGGGCCTTTCGATTGGTTCTGCTGAGTGTGGCCGAGGGCGAGGGCCAGGATTGATGGTGAGTTGCTGAGTGATATTAGCACTTGGGTTGAAGGAGCCCCTCCGGATTCTGTACACACCCCTAGTGAGCGCACCGAGTGCCGAGTGACAATTGATGGGAGGCTGAGTGACGAGTGATTGGGAGGCATGAGTTATTGTGAGGTGCTGAGTAACTGTGAGGCATGACCGATGGGCTGATTTGATACATGTTTTCACCCGAGGGGCTACTTATGATTTTACTACTTTCATTTGCATACTAACTCTTTCGGTTTGAAGTTGTTAAACATATGCATTCATTAAGGGATTTTTCTGAAGTTGATTTTAAGGCATGATGATTTCACATATCTATGTTATACTGTTGGAAAGAAAGGTTTGATGACATTGATTTTATGTGTTGCTTGCTGCTTAGACCTGATTTATTTTCATTAATACTGAGTTGGCATACCCACATTACTCCCTGCACCTTGTGTGCAGATTCAGGTGTTAGGGCAGGGTGAGCTATCTATCTGTTCTAGAGATTCTCGGAGGTTTGCGAGGTAGATGCATGCGTCAGCAGTCTTGCTCCCTCTCTTGTGTAATATTATATAATTTATTTTCGTTGAGTAGTATATTTATGTAGATGCTCATGACCAGTAACTCCGGGTTCTCAAGGGATTGTATTTAATGTTCAGCATAGATTTAACTGTTTTATAAATGTTTAAAGGAAACTTTTATGGGAAATCAATATAGTAAAGAGGTAAATAGGAGTTTATTATGATTTGAGTGAAGTTTTGGTTGGCCTAGTTCCATGATAGGCTCCATCACGTCTGGCCTGGATTTGGGGTCGTGACAGATTAGTATCAGAGCGCTAGGTTACATAGGACCATGAGCAGGTTTAGTAGAGTTTTGCGGATTGGTACGGAGACGTCTATACTTATCTTCGAGAGGCTGCGGAACCCTTAGGAAAATGTCACATTTTTAAAAAATTCTTGTCCTGCGAATCCATTGTATTCAGCCAAGAGCGTAACTCTTGAATTCCTTCCATGTATTCGAACGCGCACGAGGGCGCTTGGTATCAGTTATGCATCGACGTCTTGTGGCTTCCATGGATGAGATGTGATTTTGGCATGTTGGAATTGGGCTAGTCTGGAGGACTTGAGGCCTGATTTATTATGTGGCTTGATTGCCAAGATTTTCGTTGTGTGAGCACGTGTAATTTGGGGACTCGTAAGTACGTTTGTGTTATTATTGTTGAGAATTGGTGACCAGATGCCTATGCGGTGGGTGTGAATTAATGGTTAGATGTGTTCAGACTGTGAAATATGTCAAAAGGGTTGGCTGGAAATGTTGTAAGTTTTATTGAGTGTTTGATTTTTGTCTCGATTTGGTATATGGCCTTGAGTTGTGAGTATGTTGGAAGACCTCTCATGTTGTGTAGTTGTGGATTGAAGCGGATTTCTCTGTTGGGTTATGAGTTCCTGGTGATGTCTTTGAGTTGATCATTTGCCCCAGTGACGTTCATGTATTTGATTGACGGTGTATTCCAGCCGTATTAGCACTCCTTGTTATTGTATTCATTGATGGCGTCCTAGCATATTCGCTAGCCGGAAGTAGCATACTCAGTATTTGAGGATGGCATTATAAGGATCCAGGGAGAAAAGACTCTATGCCAATTCTCCGAGAGTGAATTTTGGCTCGGTTCAGTAGCATTCTTAGGACACGTGGTGTCTAGTGACGGTATCCATGTTGTCAGTTATGTGTGGGTAGAGCTTCCAGAAGCTCGAGATTTCTGTGACCATCGCTCCAGTGTTAGTTCTACCATCGGCTTCAGGTTTTTACCGCGTATTATGATGCTTCGAGGGTAGGCATTGTTGTGTTCAGATACAGGAAGGTGTAGTAATTGCGTGTTAGTTATAGTCTTCAGAAATGTATGGAGAGATAGAAATTGAGGCTAAGCGAGCAGAGGTATCTCCTGTGGGTTGTCCCAGGGTGTGTGGTCCCTAGGTAGTTCCGTAATAAGTTCTCTTCTACTCGTAGAAGATATATGTTGTAATTTGAGTTTGGATCGCTTGGGGAGTTGGAGTGACTATTACAGTGGTGGATGAGAGATTGGAAATTGAATTGAATGTTAGAGGGTTTGGGTCATGTAAGCTTATGGATGATTTAGTTGAATCCCACCACAACATGGTGGTAGTTATAATGTGTGGGCATAGCCTTGTTTGTCTTGCTCCTTGGCTTTGAGCCAAGTGGGGGAGTTCGTTATTGATAAGTTGATTACATGATCGTGTGTGGTATTGGTTCCAGTTTGAGGTATATTGGCAAATCAGTTATGACCTGCATGCATGAGGTCTGGGAATGTCACGAGTAAGGGAAATTTCTTCGATATAGGTTGTAATGTACTTTTTTGGGAAATTAGCTTCTATTGAATGATTTAGTGGAAATTGTAAAAGGTGTAGTGTGTGAAATGTATGAATTTGCTTGCGATTTCAAGTGAGTGGATTACTTTCCTAGTATGTTAGTGTGCAACGGGCCAGGTCGATTCTGTCTAATTGGTCAGTGTGGTTGAGATTTATGTTAGAGGATGTCAAGACTTGAGGTACTTCTACATCATCACAGACTCTACATATCGGTACCAGGAAGGTGAAGGTAATGGCCTTAGATTCGTAAGGAGTCCCTTCAGGGTAAGTAATTTGAATGTGGTACTTTTGTGGATATTTGAGAGAGAGTATTCGGCGGCTTATGAGCCTTAGACGGTATGGTTTTATGCTTGGATCGCGTGTGGTGAGTCTGGGTTGCAAATTTGTAGTATTACGACAGGAAGAAGTATCAATTTGAAGGTAAGTCAGAAGGAACTAGGGTAAATAGGGAAACTTGGTAGTAGGTCAGATCGGCATGGTAAGGGATACAGTTAGTTCTTTGGGGTGTTCATAAGTTGACGAGTTTTTCGGGTGTTTCTTAGCAATTCTCTTGGATTTTTTGTGGCCTGCGTAGTTTGTTTGAGATAGAAGAGATCATTCCTGATTGTTTGGTGTTGTGAAAATAGGATTTCAGATAGTTCCTGGTGGTTTCCACCGTGGTTAAGGGTGCATATTTTCTTATGGCGTGTAGTGAATTTGTTTCTAAAGGGGATCCAATGGAATTTCTTGTCTAGTTGGGTACGTAGTTGCTTGTGGCTCAAAAGGGACCATTGAGTTCCCGTGTTTTTCCTAGGTTGGCATGGCGTGTGCGGTATGTTGGGTGGAGTTGAGATTTGCATATGTGAAGTCACGGTTTGGTTCTGTAAGGAAGGAAATAAATTCTTCGGCAGCATGGCAATTCCAGATGACTAGGTAGATGATATCACCAATTGGTGCGACTTGATGAGGGTATTTATTTCAGAAAGAGCAATGTGTTTGAGTTAAGGGTACTTCATTGGTATCGCGGCGCCATATTGTTGGATCGATTGTTGATATTCAAGGTTGCTTGGTGAACAGAAGAATTATAGGGGTAATCCTCGTGGAATGAGTGAGTATTGGGATGTGTTATGTATTCGAGCAGCGGAGTTGTGATCAGATATGGTAATCTGTACGTTTCATGGATTGCGTGACTGAGAGTTCTCATAAACAGGATATTTTGTGGAAGTAAACTGTGAAGAGGCGAGCTGAGCTAGTCGGATGTTAGTATGTACCACGATCCTGTCATTATGAACTTTTCGGTAAGTTGTCTATTTGTTTTGGGTGATCAAAGTTAATTTAGGGTGAGTGGTAGGCTAATATGGGTGCGTGTTCTGCACCGGGTCGAAATTGTTGGCTCGGAGTTCCTACTATTGAGAAAGATACCATTCGATTGTGATTGATTTGTTCATGTTCTGGAGTGATCTATGAGTTACCCTTCGGTGTTTCAAGGAGTGGTGATTATTGGTTATATGCACATATGGTGCGGTTCTAATGGGGCTTTATGCTAGATTTGGGTAAGGTAAGTAATTCGGGTGATGCGGGATTGAGACGTGTAGGTTATATACCTTCTATTTCGGGTGCCATGGTATCGTCCGGTTTTCCCCTGTGGTTATGGAAATGCACTTTGAGTACTTGATGTCGAATTTCAAGTGGTTATTGATTTCTGGGCAAGGTGTCTTGAAATATTCCAAGTGGACCAGCGGTTGGGTGAGATCATAGTGTAGTGGAGTTATGTAGGGGTATGACCTTTGGTATCGGATTCATGTGTTTTTGATTTCTACGGTGGGTGCCAGGCTGTTAGTATGATGTGGTGATGGTAATTGTTAATGGAAAGATAGTCCTCTCGTGTAGATCTTATATACAATTTGATTACATTGGGAAGTTGTTGTTAAGTGCCCAAGTTGCACAGGTTTTGGCTTCGAATTTTGTCGATGTGTCGAATGGTTAGTGTCATGTTATCAGGGTGGTTGTGATGGATGAGAGGAGGTCATTGGACCTAGAATGAATATTTTCGGAATTTTCTACAGCATAGTTGGAAGGATAAATATCGGGAGTCAGCTTCGAAATCTGCTATAATTCCTGTTGGAAGGGGGAGTTACATGTCTGACTGATCGGACGAATGGTTGTTAGTTCTACGTTCTTCTTTCATCATCGGCAGTATATGGAAGTGTTAGAGCGAGGCATTTCTTTATAAGAGGTGGTGTACCGGTATTGGGTTGTTCTGAGCAGTTATTGTGGTTAAAGAGTTATTGCTATGAGTGTTTGAGTCACGCGGTGTATTATGTGATTTCATCTAGGGTACATATGTGGCTTGATTCAGCATGTTCCGACTTGTTCAGTTTACAGTTATGGAAATTTTGATCTTGTATATTATTTCAGAAGTGGGAATTTGGTTCTAAAGTTTATGGGCCAGGATTTGGATTTCAAAATTTAGATGGTATTGTGCTTTTGACCTATATGGGATAGGGTGACGTGGGATCACCCCCGGGTATGTGCATGGTAAGATGCGTAACAATTTGATAGTGTTGGAGAACAACTCTTGGCACGTTCGAGGACGAACGTATGTTTAAGTGGGGAGGATGTTACGACCCAGCCGGTCGTTCCGAGGATTTAGCCTTGTTTCCCCTTTTTCTACTTCATTTTATGTGGTTCAGTTTCATTTACGTGTGTTGGGTCGGGTTCAGAGTGGTCATGATAAAAATTGAGGCATTTCGTCCCTCAAGGTAGCCTAATAGTTGAGAAAGTCAACTGAGAGTTCACTTATTGGTGAACAACCACGGAATGCGGATTTTATGGCTCGGATAGCTTCGTTAGGTGATTTGGGACTTGGGAGTGTGTTCAGAATATTTTTGTGATGTCCGGTGTAGAATTAGGCTTGAATTGGCGAAAGTTAGTTTTTGGTGATTTCCGGTCGGCAGTGGAAAATAGGCTATCGAGGTCGGAATGGAATTCCGGAAGTTGGAGCAGGTTCGAAACGTCATTTTGGATGTTTCTGCAAAATGTCAGGTCAATTGGAGTTGTTTTGGTTGGTTTCGGCATAATTGGCGAAATTTGGAAGTTTCAAAGTTCATAGGCTTGAATTTGATGTAAATTTGGTGTTTTCGTGTCGTTTTAAGTGTTTCGAAGGCTCGACTAAGTTGGAATAATGCTATGGGGTGTGTTGGTATGTTTGGCTGGGGCCCCGAGGGACTCGGGATTGATTTCGGATGGTTGGCGGGGTTTTTGGAGTTGGGAATTAGCAGCAATAGCTGCTGGTGTGAAAGTTCTGGTGTTGACCGCACCTGCGGTTGGGAAGCCGCAGGTGCGATGTCGTAGGCACGATGGGAGGAGAGCAGGTGTGAAAAGGCTAGGCTAAGGATTTTTCCGCAGGTGCGATGTCTTGGCCGCACCTGCGAAGCCGCAGGTGCGGAATTTGGTCCATTAAGTGGGATTCCGCAGGTGCGCACCTGGGACCGCAGGTGCGGGTCCGCAAGTGCGACTAAATGTCCGCAGGTGCGGAAATGACTGGCAGAAACAGTATATAAAGGGCCTCCGTGAAATTCATTTCATTTCACCATTTTTGCATGCGAGAGGAGCTCTTTTGAAGGCAGATTGGAGAGGGGGTTCGTGATTCTTCAGTGAAGGTAAGCTCTCGGGTTATTAAAGTAAGAAAAGTTTGGAAAATGGGAGGAAAGAGTTCGGCAATTTCTTTTTGAAATTTTAGTGGGCAATTGTGGTCCGATTTTAATGTTCTTGGTATGTACTGTCTCGTGGGAGGATGAGAATTCTTGTGATGCAAATTTTATCGAATTCTGAGATGTGGGCCCGGGGCTCGGTTTTTGGCCGAATTTTGAGATTTCTGTGTAATTTGATAGTTTTCGATTGGGTTGTGTTCCTTTGATATATATTGATGATGTTAAACTGGTTTTGGCTAGATTCGGAGCAATCGGGAGCCAATTTGAGGGGCAAGAGCATTGCGGACTAGTGTTGTGGCCCGGTAGAGGTAAGTAATGGTTATAAATCTTGTCGTGAGGGTATGGAACCCCAGACTACATATTTCTCACTGATTTTAGAAAGGCCCACATGTCGGATGACAAGTATGTGGCGCGTACTGATTTTTTTTGGATTGGAGTAGGTCCCCTCCACGAAAATTAATGAGTTGCGTATTTACTCAAAACCTTATGTTAAATCATATTCTAAAGATTGTTGAAATATTTGGGCTATACGCTGTGTTTGGAGCCTCGTGCCGATCTGTTTAGACCCTTTGAGGGCTTTTTACTGTTGTTTTCCTCACTATTTATTGATGATTTCACTCAGCATCATTGTGCATACTGTTTTCAAAACTCAGCATGATTTACACCACTTTGAGATTTAAACTGATGTTTTGGGTTGAGTACCCTGTTTTACTAATTCGCCCGAGGGGCCTTTCGAGTGGTTCTTCTGAGTGTGGCCGAGGGCCAAGAGTGATGGTGAGGTGCTGAGTTATATTAGCGCTTGGGCTGAAGGAGCCCCTCCGGAGTCTGTACATACCCCGAATGAGTGCACCGAGTGCCGAGTGACGAGTGATGGGAGGACGAGTGACGAGTGATGGGAGGCCGAGTGACGAGTGATTGGGAGGCATGCCCGAGGGGCTGATTTGTTACATTTTTTCGCCCGAGAGGTTACTTATGATTCTACTACTTTCATTTTCAAATCTTTCAGTTTGAAGTTGTTAAACATATGCATTCATTAAAGGATTTTTCTGAAGTTGATTTTAAGGCATGATGATTTCACATATCTATGTTATACTGTTGGAAATAAAGGTTTGATGACATTGATTTTATGTGTTGCTTGCTGCTCAGACCTGATTTATTTTCATTACTACTGAGTTGGTGTACTCACATTACTCCATGCACCTTGTGTGCAGATTCAGGTGATAGGGCAAGGTGAGCTGTCTATCTGTTCCAGAGATTCTCGGAGGTTTGCGAGGTAGCTGCATGCGTCCGCAGTCCTGCTCTCTCTCTTGTTTAATATTATGGAATTTATTTTCGTTGAGTTGTATATTTATGTAAATTCTCATGACTAGTGACTTCGGGTTCTCGGGGGATTGTATTTAAT
The DNA here is from genome assembly GCA_005239505.1 of Nicotiana paniculata. Lineage (NCBI taxonomy): Eukaryota > Viridiplantae > Streptophyta > Magnoliopsida > Solanales > Solanaceae > Nicotiana > Nicotiana paniculata. The sequence goes on along the minus strand of ML350496.1, from coordinate 87,168 downwards.
GTTCAACATAGGTTTAACTGTTTTATAAATGTTTTAAGGAAACTTTTATGGGAAATCAATATAGTAAAGAGGTAAATGGGAGTTTATTATGATTTGAGTGAAGTTTTGGCTGGCCTAGTTCCATGATAGGCGCCATCACGACTGGCCTGGATTTGGGGTCATGAAAATTGTGCACATCGACTCTTCTTCACCTAATTAGTATACCGGTTTTCATTAAAATTACCACTCAAGACTATGCCATGTTAATAAGAAATCCTTACTTTAAACATCTATTACTCAATATAAGTCATCGTTCGAAAGAATCATGTTGATGAGTT